>OMLM01003290.1:68767-93397 GCA_900302695.1 Helostoma temminkii | reverse complement strand
GAGAGAGAGAGAGAGAGAGAGAGAGAGAGAAACTGAGAAAGGGAGAAGAACAGTTATTTAGGTCGAAAAGCACTCCAGGCTCTTGAAAATGAGTTCAAAACTTTATCATTAAAAAACAACAGATTTAGGCTACTTTTGTTGTGATGTTTTTGATTTTAGACTGCTAGCTGAGCTATCCTCTCGTTTAAAAAGAAAAGGTCCAGGGAAAAAGGACAGAGGAAAGCCATAAGCTTGGGTCAGAGATTTGTTTAGAGGAAGACGTGTCCAACAACGAAATTAATACTGACCCTTTATTTGAGTACCAGTGGTAGAAGATTCATATCCTCTTACTTTCAGGCATATCCTTGACTCGTATTCCTGTATCACTGCTCTCAGAATTTTCAGTTAGCCCATTTTAAATAATTACAATAAAGCTATGGAGTATGCATTTAAATCACTTTGTCATTTTTGTCTTAACAAGTTTTGTAGTGAGAGGATTTCTAATTTAACACATTTGTTCAAAAGCAGATATATAAAAAAAAATAAATCCCCAAATTAAATAGATCATACAGTTGTAAACCCAGGGGATCACAATACATTCACTTGAATGATTTTAAGTAGGGTTGTTTTCATACTTGTGTTTATTACTTGGGTCTAATTGAGCATGCCACTCACACACACACATGCTTTTTCACAGACAAATTCCTCATAACTGCTATGCATCTGCATTTCACTCTGTCACCAACATTGTAGGTAAATGAATGTCTCAGCTCTGAACTGACATTCTGGGAGCCAACTTACTTTTAAAAAGTTGCTTAAATAAAACAGTTAAACTACAATCTAATTGCTTGTGCATAGCAAATTGTTGTGTCTATCTGGGATGTCGTAGCAGTGATATTGCCGAGTAAAATATCTTCATAACCAATAAAAAATTGACTTAAATATGCAAAGGAGATTTAGGCTGTAAAAATTTCCCTTATAAGTTACTTTATGAATATATTTTAGGACATAGCTGACTTTTGGTGTGTGTCTGTGCATTTTAATGCTAGAAAACTAAATTCAGGAATCTGACAAGGAAGTGAGGGTTTGGTGTGTAAATGTGTGAGTTTGTGCATATGTATCAAGAAGAACATTCAAAAGCCATTACCAAGTATGTCAACGGGGTAGTGTGAAAACACTTTGGGGATAGAAAGATTAGAGAGATTTCAGCCTATGCTTACGGAAGGTGAGGAGAGGCGAAGAGAGCAGAGGCGAAGAGAGGAGAGGCGCTTCCACAAGTCAGTATAAGCAGAAGTATTTTGAATTAAAATACATAATCAATAAACAACAATGTATTGTTAATGGTATGATTATGGCTACTAAAAGTTTTAAACAGTGGATTTCCCCTTGCTGAATTGAATTGCTTTGATATTTGGTAGTGACCTAGTGCCCAACATTTCAGGTTTCCCACAGTGCTTAACAAGTACAGACACATTACCTTTGAAAACATCACACCTGGGTATAAAATCATGAAAGGTACAAACCTCCATTATACATAGATTATTCTCAGTGATGAAGTAAAACCCTGTTAAATATACTGTAGGGTCTCACCATGACATCTGCTGGATACAAGTGTCATTGCATGATTGAAGAAGCATTTGCAAAGTTTATTAATCCATTAATCATCATAGCAAAAATTAAATTACTTATTTACTTTACTTACTTTACAATAACTCTGGATTATTTAGCCTTGAAGTTTATCCTAACTTGTTAACCAAAAAACTGTACATAAATTGTACTCAGATGTGACAATGAGTCAGCAGCTGCATTCATTATAGAGCCCAGTGTGGGATAAAAGACTGTGTGTTTGTTTTTACAGAAACATGACTCAATGAAAACACACAGACATCCACAGTCATTCAGCTGGACTGGACGGACCTTCCACTACCACTGCGACAAGCTCACATCAGTGACTGGTAAGACTCATGTCAGTGGTGTGTTTGTCTGTATTAGTAAGGAATGGTGGGTGCTTTCCAAACATCATTTTAAAGATCATTTTATCTGCTGAGGGAATTTACAGCCTATCCAGCCTAAAACCAACAACAGCCCACGAGCGACAGACAGCTCACCTGGATGCATTTTTCATCATCAAACAACATCACCACAGAAATGTAAAGGTTTTCTTATGTTTTACTATGCCACCAGGGGAAAACTTGACCCGGTCTACCTAAATGTAAAACAATCATACAAAGACGTCATTTGCACCCACTTTGATCACTCAGACAACACTATTCTCAGCATCAAAGTTTTCATAAAAATGTCGAAACTGGCCTGGAAAGTTCTTAGAGTGTGGTCACACAGAGACAGTGACTGCCTACGTAAATAAGTACGTTGAAGATGTGACAGCTACCAAAACCCTCACTACCCATCACAAGCCATGGGTGACAGTAGAGGTCTGTACACTGCAGAGAGCCTAAAATGCAGCATTCAAATCAGGGGACAGAGAAACCCTGGGGTGTGCAAGGGCAAATCTGTCTCATGGCATCAGAAAGTAAAATCCATGTATACTGAGAAAATCCAAGGGCACCTCTCAAACAGCAGAGCATACTATACGACTAGCAAGCCATTCAGACTATGAAAGCCCCATATCACTGTTCTATAGTGACAACATCTCCCTCACTGATGAAACAAATGAATAATTTGCACAGTTTGATGAACAACTACACACTACCAAGTAAAACAGTATGAGCAGCAGTATGAGGAAAAACATGTCCAAGGTCCACCCATGTAAGTCCGCAGGAGCCGACAGAGAATGAGCACAACAACTCACCAATGTTCTGACATCTTCAATATCTCTGAGCCACGCTGTCGCACCAACTTGTTTTAATACCACAACCATCTTCCCAGCGCAGAAGGGGTCGTCTGTGGCCACTTTAAATGACTACTGCCCTGTTGGTTCAGTTTGCACACTTGCAAACAGGACTAATCCAAGTGGAAAAATAATAATTCCTGCACCACCACCCTCCACAACTAGACCAACGGACCACACCCAGTGTTCACTGGTAAGGCCTTCAGAAACATTAGACTGAGTACAGGACTGTCCTAAGTCCACTGCTGTTCACAGTGATTTATCCAGTATGTATGTAATATGTAAATGTGCTGTAGTTAAAGACACAGCTGATGAATCTCATCTTCTGCACTTCAGTGTTAGAATTATTATGTTTAGGTGTATAATAGGCCTGTTGGCTGTCTTGATAAAACTTACCTGAGAACATAGGAGGGGCGAAGAAGACAGGGATAGCCCACCTGGTTGGCAAATTCAAAGGCATCTTCCTGTGAACGGCAAACAAAGAACAACAAATGAATGTCATGTCAATAAAAGAGATAAACATGAAGTAAAGTCAAGCACTGTTTGCTGAACAGTATAGTAGAGTTTTCTGTGTAGTAGCTGCAGCTGGAGTCTGAGACATCCAAGTGTTGGGATTACATCAGTGTGTCATCAACTATGACCAGTTTATGAAATCTGTATGTATATTTAGCCAATGAAGTAGTCAATTTGTTGACTAGGTGTTTTATAAGCAATCAACAGTAACAGTAAACTGTTTTGATACTTTAGAAAGTACAAATTTAAAACAGCCAAACAAACAACCTACACAAAGACCAGTTTTTACAAAAAAACTAAAAACATTATAATATATCGGTTTGTATTATAATATTTATGTAACTCTGTATCATATAAGAATTGAAATAATGTCAGTTGCATGATTGGAGACACTTAAGAGAGAAATCTATTTCCAATCAACCCTCAACCCCTTTCATACAGAGAGCTCTTTTACCCATTCTCAAGTCAACTGCACACATTTCAAATGGGTTCAAGAATGAAAGTTGCACGCACATATCTGCCAAACACAGAAAACTGTCAAAAGAGTAAAAGGGAGAGTATAAAATGTTCCAACAGTCATAAAGTGGGGCTTCAATTCACCTCCCTTTTCATTTTCTTTTCTTCTACTCAGTATAAATGAGGAAAAAAGACAGTATGAGTCATGGAAGGAGTCCAGCAATGAGAAAAATGCTACAAGTCCTCCTCCTCACCATCATCATCATCATCATCATCATCACTGCTCTCTTCTCCATCTCTCTGCATGTCTAGCCGCTTTCTCTCTATCATTACCCACTGTTCACTCACCAGGTGGAGAGCCATTTACAAACACAAAATAGCTTCCCAGAGACGCAAGAAGCATCTCCCCACGGCTCTTCTGAATTATTCCGGCCCTGTAAAAACAAACTGATTCTTCGAGATCAGAAGCTGGCTAATCACTCCTCAGTGGTGTCTGAATACTTGACAGTAATGGAAGAGACATTTTTCAGAGCTAACTGCAGACATATTTCAATGCTTCGCATCTTCCACAAAAGCACTTGCAAGAGCTTCATTCAGAGGAAGCAGGGAGCAAGCTCAGAGGGCCAGACACAAAAAAAACACTTAACAAGACATTTAAGTGCTGGGGTACACTGCCTTTACAAGAAAGAAAGTTAAAATAATATTGTTTGTGAAGGAAGGCTGGGATGTTTGGTAAGGTGTGAGAAAGTCAAAACCAAGTAAAACCTGTACATAAACTATAATATTAATAATGTAAACTAATACACACTTCACATAATAGGGTTTGTCATATTAAAATAATCAATCAAATTAATTGAAAATATAGCACAGACACTGATATAAATGACTATAAAATAAACCTTCCCTGTTGCAAAAATAAAGCATTATCTCAGACTGGCCAATAAAAAGAAAATGTTAAGAAGAATGTGGAAGAAAACTTTATGGATGCACAAATCTTAGACCGAGATGCTCAGATCACAAAGTGGACCATTTTTAAGATGCAGACTCTAGCATCAAGCACTCCTCCAGCATCTGTCAAGCACAGTGTGATGGTCTGAGCCTGCTTTGATCGTGGTTAAGTGGGAAGGCTGTCACTCATTTTGTAATGTCATGCCATAGCCTTTGGACAGTGCTCGACTGGAGCCAGTTTTGTCCTACAACAAGACAATGACCCAGAGCATAGCACCAAATCAATCTAGACTTTGAAGTAAATCTAAAAAAAAAAGCATGGTTTTAATAATAGCAAGAACATATTTTCCTGCCATCAAATTAAGTTCTTTACAGACTACCAGGCCATTCACCTGGAGAATTTATCTCAGACATTGTGATGACATTTTAATTACATTAAATTAATAAGGCCTGTGATCATGTAATTACACAGAAAGTGTCAGTAAGTGTCTTTCTGACACTGATACATTTCCAGATTTCCCAGTGTTTGTTTTAACAAAATCTGACACTCTATCTCTTGAACCACTGTCTCCTTAGACCTACAATGCAGAATATGGTCATTTATTATTTACAATGGGCATTGTCCCTACTAGTTTTACATTTCTGTGGTTAAAACTCAACCTACACCACCCAGAATCTCCATAAGACTACCATCCGGTCTCTAATGTTTCATTCTTCTAAAAGCTGTCGTGCCCAGACAGCTTCAACACGGCTTTTGACACCATCAAATTTTTTATACTTTCATCTCTAGTCAGGCTCATGCTTGGTTAAACTCTTACTTACAGTGCATTTCCTATAATAATATCGCAGTGATGGAATTGCTCTACTGATATCTTACATTATGTGTGATGACCTTTCTCTAATGAGAGGTCTGATTTGATCCTTTGTTTGTTTGCCATTTGAACCTGGATCTTACAGAATTTCCTTCTAAACTTCTACTAGATGCTAGTATTTGGCCCAGCCAGACAAGGCACTAAATTGTTCAGTCAACAGCAACCCCTGATAATTGTATTATTTTTCAAAGCCTGACAGCCAAGAATCTTGGTGTCACATTTGATGCCGCCTTCTCATTTGATCAGTACAAATCAAAGATGCCAAAAAGAGTGCTTTCTTTTACTTATATAACTGCTTTGACTTGACACACGCCATGTCACACCTTTCTGATTATAGTTCTGTGTAGTTTAGTTTGATTTTACAGCCTGCCATGTGCTAATACTAAAAGTCTGCAACTGGTGCAAATGCAGCATCTAACTTAACAATGTGACGAAATTACACCAATTTTAGATTTCCAAAATGTCAGATCAGACTATAAGGTATTTATAATGACATAAAAAATAAAAACCTCCTTTATTCAGCTCATTTCCATCCTGTGCTCTCTCTCTCAGAATGTTGGGCTCCAAATTCCTCATGACTTTTTCTTGCTTTGTACAATAAAGTGATTGGTTTGATGTTGATTTGATGCACTCACAGGATGTTCAATAAAGTTGTCACTGAACTTAGCTTGATGTTTGAGTGGAGCTTGAAGAAAAAGTAATACTATGACACTTAGGTCACAAAAGCAGCTCACTGATGCTCAGGTCCTACTGCACAACTCTCATATACCTTGTTTGCAAAGTTATTAGAAAGATATTTCAAAAATGCATATCACAAAATGTTAGAATACTTGAATATATGATGAATAAGTCTATCATCCACAGTTTATGTGCTTGCTCTCACCAAAGAACTGAGGGCCTTCCAAGGGGCTTGGGCGACCCCAAGGTCATCTAGGATACTGGAGAAGACGGAGCGCTCCTCAGCTCGGTCAATCTGAAGGGGGCTTGTCCCAAGAATCTTCACTCCATTTAAATGCAAAGGTATGGCCAGGTTGTTGGGGATCTGGCCTCCCACTGACACAATGCTGCCAGAGCAACTCTGCAGAGGAGAAGAGAGAGAAGAATGTGCAAGACAAAAAAAGGGTGAGAAATAGTTGGTATAATAAAAGGACAAGAAGAGAGGAGGAGGAGAAAAGACAAAGGCAGATACTCTGTCAAGTCTTGGACCTCATGCCACAGGCTATCAGGCAAGATTTACAGTGTGAAACCTGTGGCATTTCCAATTATTCTGGCCACTGATCACAGAGAGAAAATAAGGAACAAACAAAAACAGTTTATCTTGGTCATGTCATGGGTTTAGTTACGACTAGGGATGGTATATGTGTGCGAGCGTGTGTGTGTGTACAAGTGTCAATGCTCCTTTTAATAACATCATGCAGCCCCTTTTCTAGTATAGCTGATCCAGCGGGGATGCTGTTTCCATGGTACTGTCAGGTTGTATCTCTTCATTATTCATGGACCTGCTCTCCTGCTCCTGTCCAAGGTTTCTCTCCATACTCTTATGTCATATTTATCATACACACACAAAGAAAGACTGTAGCTGCAAAAGAAGGATTGATGGTCATCTCTGAACAAACAAGCAATCACACTGATCCCATCACAACTCTGACTGGATTACAAATCCCCTGCAAGGGAAAGTCAGTGGACATTTATAAACAAAGACAGAACACAACATACAGTAAATACACATAAACCAGAGCAGAGAAAATATCAAAGAAATAGTCACTATACATGTCAACAATCATGTTTTATAATCCTAAGTGCCTGAGATGCACTGTGTGAAATCATGTGTGAAATCAGGTTATTTAAAATAAGATTTAAAAAAACAAAAAAACAAAAAATAAATAAATAAAACAGGGAATCAAGGTAATTTTGTTAACAGATTCCACACTTGCATTATCTTTTATACAAATTCAAATAATTAAAATAATCCTTTGATTGCCCTTTCAAATTAAGGGCAACAAATTGAATATTGGGGAACTGTACATCACTGTGATACTTACAGACGATATCTCTAACAACAATTTTTTTCAAAGAAATTTCATAACCATAAACTTCATTGGCAAACAATATATTTAACCCAAAAAACTATTAAGCAAGCTAACTGGGTGCGACAGCAAGACCATTAAAGCTCAAAAACCCACTTGTAGGTATAGAAAGCTAACTCTTAAATCTAGAGACTATATGTCGCAATTACGACCAATTCAGAACGTCTGCTTTCAATGGCCAACACCATCCCAGAGGAAAAGACAGAGAAAACTACACACTTAACAATTTGGGGGTTTACATCTGAGTTAATATAAATATATCTAAATAGTTTGCTGTATTTCATCCACACTGAGGAGAGAAGTTTATTTTTCCCCTCAACATTGTGGACGTCTGCTCTATGGAAATGATAGTAAATTACCACCATTACCACCAGTGTTTTCTGCCTCTGACTAGTCTGACATGATTGATTTATTTAATTCTAGGTCTTGTGTAATAGATCAGCACTATTCCGCCTATGCAAAACCCTTAAACTGAGTGCAATGCAATATTTCATCCGATTTCATCAATAAACATAAAAATACATTATTCATTATTTAGTACTAGTATTGTTGACGTAAACCTGGTGATTTGAACCAACTGCGCAGCTTAACAGACTAGATTTGGATACTGAAAGTAATGTAGGAACTAGGAAAATCCATGAAATGAGTGGCTCAGTAGCTGCAGCGCCTCAAGTTTCAGTCCAAAGATGAACAATTCTGCTGTCAAACAATACTTGAGAAAATACATAGTCATATTTTTTTGATTTTTGAAAAATACTAACAAACTGTTGTTCAAAGGTTTGCGGTCACATAGTAATTTACTTTTTTATAATAACATAAATAAATAAAGTCTTTTTAGTGATGCCAACCCGATTAAACTGAAATAGGACTAATGCTTGCTGACAAGGGCCTACATATGCCTATGATATTATAAAATATGGTTTTACTTCAAAAACAAGTAAATGTCTTAGTGACCCTAAACACTTGAAGAATAGCGTATGTCCTAACCTCTTGCTGGGTGATGTCCAGGATGCGTTCCAGGGTCAGCTCTTCGAAATATAGACGGTCACATTCATCAAAGTCAGTGCTGACCGTCTCAGGGTTGTGGTTTACCACCACTGTCTTCTTACCCATCTGTCTCAAAGTTCTGATACTGGACACTGCACACCAGTCAAACTCAACACTGCTCCCTGGTGAATAAAACCACTGGTTAATTTGAGTACCTTAAATTAATTATTAAAAAAAATACACAGCTAGGCTACATTACTCTGATGTAGAGAAATGCATTTTCATTCCATAAAGTACAACAATAAAAAACAAGGCTTACATTTATGACAAACCTTTTTTTGCATGCAACTTATTAGGAGCTTATTGTTTGACTCACCAATGTGGTAGGGACCACAACCAAGAACCATAATTCCCTGGTCTTTAAACTCAACATCATGCTCCTGGTGAAGTAACAAAACCAGTGTTAATGATGCTTGCTTATGGACAAGAATAATAAAAATTATCTTGCAATTATCATTAAAAACCAAAAACATTTTTCAGAGAACATTTTTTGTGATTCGATTGGTTAGAATTCTAAATACAGTGCCCCTGAAAAGTATTTACACCATCCCATTGAAGGCTCAGTGTTTCCCCTACCATCATATTAGAGGGGCGCTGCGCCTCACCAACAGCACCCCCTGCCCTGCCTAGAAGGCCAAGTAAATTTATTTAGTTTTATTTTCTATATAACGCCAGATCACAACAGCAGTCATTTAAGGTGACCTCTTAGGAATTATATTCCTAAATGACTAAACAGCAACCTTGATTAAGTTCTACGGGAAACGTAATTGCAACCGCATTACGTTTATTGTCAATATAATGATATATATATGTTCACAATTAACGTAAGTGACAAGTCTCAAAAACATTGATACTTAAAATATCAATTAAATGTCCGCAGGCAACATCCCTTTCTCTCTATATAACCCCTTTTTAGAGCTTTTTGGTCATCAGAGTGAATGCTATGACTAAGTATCCCCCAAAGGGGGATAAATACTTTTTATAGGCACTGTGCATCATAAAGGTGGAATTTTCTTTTCCTCTGTGCTCCCAGGGGCCACTGACCTGACCATGATAGGTACAGTACAGATAGTTGGTCATGGCTGGATACTCAGCTGCCAAGGTATCAATCTAAGAAGGAAATTGAGAATATTTTGTTATTTAAAAGATGCATCCAAAAAAAAGACAGAAACCAACAATGAACCTTTGCTCCTGAACAATACTCCCTGTGTAGCCAATGTCTGATATATGTAGCCAATTCCTAACCTGTGAATCTAGATAACAATAAAACACAAAGCTTATATATTTATATACTTTAAATATTTGTACACTACATTTCCATTTGTGCCTAAATTAAAGCTCTCTGTGTGTATTGATTCAAAAAGGTCAGTTGTTCGGAGCACTGATGAATATTTAGTGACAACATGACCTGTACAGAAAGAAAAAGCTCAGTTATTTTTACCTGTTTGACCCAGGGTCTGATGTTGTGAGCAAGCCTCAGCTCTCTGACTGCTCTGTCATTGGAGCCCAGAACCTGACCAATCTGTTGATCTGAGAAGCCGTCCTGCTTAGCCTTCAGCAGCAGCTCCTCGGGTACTGTGCCACTGTAAGAAAAGGGAATAAGTAATGTTAACTATGCAGCAGTTTTGTTCATCATTATGAGCATCATACTTTTTTTCCACAGTTTACTGGATCCAATCTTTATGGAGAAACATTCAGACATATTTCACAAAAACATTTCACACCATTTGCACTAAAAGTTAGTAAAGTGTGAAAGGCTGACAATTCTATAATAAGGATAGATAGAGCAAGACGCTGGTGTAGTCACTGGCTTTGGTCATCACATACAACGGTTTCAGTGCATATAAACTATGTTTATTAAAACCACAGTATTAGTGCACATATATTAATAATATATGTTAATTATCTAAAATACAGTGTGTACTGTAAATATAACACATTCAGAGCTGCTGAAAGACTGTTTAGACAGAACTTCTTGCTTTCTGTTATTGTGGCAAGTTAAACTAAAGACACATGCATAGTGATGAAATTGATAATGACCTTTTCATACTCCCACTAAGAATGCAACAAACAGTACAACAATTTCCCATAATGTCATAGCTAGAGACAATAGGAAGGAAATCTTCTTTCTAGTGAACCACAACTTGCCCCCCTCCTCCTTATCTGAATTATTTATGACCTTGTAGTGTAACAATATTGGAAATGTCAAGCGTATTTTAGCTGCAACTGCACAAGATTGGGTTGGGAAATAAACCCTACAAACAACGGAAGATGAGAACAGCAAGAGTTTGAGTCTGAATCACAGGAAGGAAGAACATTTGATCTGAGGGCTTGTCTTCTGTACCATTATCCTCTTTGAAAGATCAGTTTAAAGTGAGGGGGAAACCCTCCAACTTAAGTACCACCTAGCACACAAAACATGAAATACACATTAGGACAGTGTGTGGTGGGTATGTGTGTGTGTGTATACAGAGGGAAGAAAGAGTTTCACATATACTGTTGTAAAATTACAAAATCAATCTCACACACACTTTAAATTAAAACTTACAACAACCAACTTCTGTGTTTTCACACTTTCCATGTAGTGATTTTTTCACTTAATCAAGTCTGAACCTTCAAAGCTTTAGAACAACACTCTTTTTCTACAACTGGCGTCCTTAAATGATTGTTATTCACATCATGTACTGGACTTACTGCACACAATCATCTATGATCTTACATGCAGGTGTAATGTGAGGCTGTCATATGCATCAATATCAATTTTTATTTATTTTTTTAAGACCAAATAGAGAGAAAAAACAGTAATCTAGTTTATAATTGCTTTGAGAAGCCAAATCCTCTACAAAAATGTATATGTTGTACATATGTACATGTATATGTACATATATAAATATGTATTTTAAAGCAGTATTTTACTATGGTATTTGGAATATATTTCAGACATAATACAGATTTATCATATCAATATATGCTCATAAAACTAAAACTGGATTTATAGTGGTGTCACTGATGTGTGCCTCCTCACAGTAACTGCTTTTGTTTTTTCAACAAAGACACCCCTTATCTTTACTTTTATTGTCTAATTATTCTGTAAGTGACAAATATGAACTGATTAAAGACATATTTAAAATGCCTCATCTTATAGGATATGACACTATACTAAAAGTAAATCTACATTTTCCAGACTGTTTACCTGGATGAACTTCACCTCCAATCAGAGCTCCTGCATCCCTCCTGCGACCCCTTACAGGAAAAGCGCTTTAGAGAATGTATGGATGAATGTATACAAGTGTAAAATATACATACGGACAACACTCATTGTGTTGTCACTCATTGATGATCATGTTTAAAACTGAATACGGAACATGCATCACTGTGCCTGATATTTTCCTCACTACTCAAATCCAGTGTCCAGTGTTTGCTGCGTTGCTATCAACTCGCAATAATCACTTATAAATCCACCCTACTGCATAATGCCACTGTACAGCACAGCTACCACATGACGTTTATTTAGAAGTTGTTCTGAAATAAACCTGACACTGCAAAAACACTGTGATAAACAAGTAAAAAAAAAAAAATATTGCATATTGTAAATCATCTTATTCCTTGACAAAAGAGAAATTTTCCATCAACAATACTTGTTTAAAGGTGAAGATATCAGTGAAAGTAAAGTGGTTTAGATACAGATTTTCATTTATTTAATTTTAAGGAATTGACTAAATTTCTGATCTTAACCCACAAAATAATGCTAGCATTAAAAGTGATTTTATCAATAAAGACTAAAAATGCTCTCCATTTGCATAATTCTTCATCTTTCTACCTTCCAATTCAAAATACAGCAAAAAAAGGAACCAACACTCTTGCCCATCCCCTGGCCAGCAGAGCCTAAAGCCCACCTGTACTCAGCTCTACGCTCCATCAGTCTGGCAGCAGTCTATTGTTGTGTTCCCATCCCAATGTCCCCTGCTCCAACTGCAGCGGAGACTACAACAGCCTTCTGTGTGTCAGTGTGTTGTGCTGGGCACCCACCAGACAGCCAGTCATTAATTATTAAACAGCACTGTCAGAAAGAAACAGCAGGCTATCTGTGGCTGAGCCATAGAAATTCACAGCGGCTTTCATTTGAGCTGTCCAGGTAAGAGCCAGAGGGCAGAGAGAGCAAGAGAGGTAGCTGAGAGGATGCGAGAGAGAAGGAAAAATAAGACATGAAGAGACTGAGGTTCTTCTAATATTTGAAGACAAACATTGTCCCGTTGAAGAATTTTCAACTCATTTCTAGTAACAACTAATTCAGAGTTTCTCCTTGTTTTTTATCCTTGTTTTTAAAAATGTTCATGTCCATTTTAAATTCCCACAGCTGCTACATGAAGCTTTTTAATGGCACAGTGTGAACGAGAAATTTCAAACACTATTTTTTGGGGGCATGGGAGTTGAAAGCCTGATGGGAGTAAATAATGCAGGATTGAAATTTTTTTTAAAAAGCCTTAACTTTACATGCATGTTTGCACATGCATCCAAGTAGATGACTGTACCAGATATAATGAATTACCTCCACGTGTTTCTTAGATATGTTGCTGACGACAGCGGGACATGCATGAGGTCACAGTGACCTTTGACCACCAAAATCTAATCCATTCACCCTCGAGTTCAAGTGGACACTTGTTTCAAACACACACAGACGTGCATACAGACAACCCAAAAACCACAACTGACACTGGTGACAAGGCATGGAAATCAAGAATAGCATGTAATTGGATCAGAACAGCAATAAAAAGAAATCCAGCAAATTACTAATTTTACGACAGAACACACTGTTAAAAATTACATCAATTGCCTAAACCAAACCTGTCCAGGGTGTACCCCGCCTCTCGCCCGTAAGCTGGCTGGGATAGGCTCCAGCACTCCCGTGACCCCTGCGGGGACTAAGCGGTATAGAAGATGAATGAATGAATGAATGCCTAAACCAATAAGTAGAAAATTCTGCTGAAGAAGCAGAAGTTGAACCAGTGACCCTGGGGTATATAGATGACCACTAATAACTGATTCTATAATTTGGGGTGTAGTATCACCTTTAAATAAAGGTAAAAATCCAAATAAAGGTATAAATGCGCTGGAGTTGTTGTCTAGTGGTTACCTATTATAGAACATATTTTTTAACTTTATATAGTAACTCCATTAACTTCACTTGTACATGCCTTTATACATATGTTTAGATCACATAAGTAAACAAGGACTCAATATATGTGGTCACTACACTACGACCTGGATCTTTTGCCACCAAAATCATTTCATCAACGAGCCCAAGTTGACAGCTGTGCCAAGTTTAAATGAAGTCCCTCCAAGTGTTTTTTTACATATCACTTTCAGAAGAACTGGGTAGCCTTACGGATGGATGGACAACCAAAAACACAGTGGCTACGGTCCTGGATATTGCTGGTGCAGAGGCATGAAAATTAAACTTATGGCTATGAAATCATTGAATAAGCTACATTATTGATACAGGATCTCCACATCTGTTCTTGTTTATATTTAATCCAGGGGGGTTATCTGAGATTTCCTGTACACGACAAACATAACTTGTTGTGTATTGTATTAGTTGTCAATGTGCTCCTGTCAATTATCATACTGTGCTGTTTGTTGTTACACCTGTGGTGCACACATTCTTCTGAAGCCAGAATAACAGTAACTCAGTAAAGTAAATAGATTCTTTTAAAACTGAGAATAAGAGCATGATTTCACTGCAGGCTTTGGTTTTTAATGTGCAAACCAATAAAGTGTAGGACAAAATACTGAAAGAAACAACCAGGACTGTGTCTGACTGTGTCAAAAGTTAAGGATCAATATAAAGCAACAGAAAGAAAGTAAGGGCATATGGACAGGTGTTCTGTATTTTGGAGACATTTCTCCTTGACTAGATATTTCCAACCATCAAAGAGAAGCAGAGTCAGACAAATATCATGTATAATAGCAAGAAAAATATCAGAACAATATCGGAAACACTCACAGTTTCCATTTGTCTTCAAAAATGTACAATTAGGGTTGCACAATTTGACCAAAAAATAAAATCATATTGCGATTTTGTGGCCAATATTGTGTAATAATAAACAATAGGAGACTGGCTTGGGTTCAATGCATATACACATATTATTGATATATCCTTGCTAGAGTGAATCCAAACCTTGAATGGGTTAGAGGTACTTTGAGAAATACTCGCACACTGAGTTTGCTATGCACAAGAAGCATCTGCTGATGTGAACAAATAAATCTCAAGACCAAGGTCAAGACCACGATATGCTGATTTGCATGAATCTAAACTGGTTACAAAGAAACCTATGAATACACAATATAAAAGTCTAACTTGCATCTAGATAATTACAAGTCCACTGTTAAACTTTTAAGAAGCGGAGACAGTTTAATACTGTAAAAAAGAAGCCGCAAAAGCAGCAAAAGTTTTAAATTAATTCATCTTTTGCAGTTAGTTATCTCCATTCATGAGTCTCCCATATACACATCTTGCAGTGCCATGCTGCATGGAGCACGGTGTCCATGTAAAGACACCATATAGGTACGCATGTGTCTACGTATGCTTTACCTCTTGTAGCTTGCTAGGTGCTGCTCCAGCTGTGTTATCCTACGGAGTTTGTGGAGAAACCACTTATCTATGGCAGTCAGATGGTGGATCTGATTAACACTCATCCCGCTGTGGAGGGCCTTAAGGGAACAAGCACATGAAACAGACTTAGTATTGCATTTATTATTGTTCATCATTATCATCAAGTTTATCATTCACGCTAATTGTTGAAGCTTTAGAAGCTGAAGATTCTGTCTCAATAGATTCTGATAAGGAACAGCTTATCTTAAAAGTCAAGCTACAAATCATTTGGTGAAATGTCAGTGAATAGGAACAGTCACTGTAATTTATCCATAACTCCTTCAAGGACTCGGGTCAAATCAAACTGCAGGAAAAATATATTACTTTGCCAATACTGTCCTTTTAGAAGAACAGCCTGTAACATGACAGAGGTAGCCCTAGCACAATCTAGTAAATATGTTTCATTATTTTTATATCAGGTGACAAAACAAATCATTCTAAGGTAGCATGGGAGGATTTGGCAGTCCATCTAGAAGTAAAAAGGAAGCTTTAAGCTTAAGAAATAGTGATTTGATTTACATGGTTTCTGTTTAGACTTCTCTGAGGAACTATTGTGTTAGTTTCATTCTGAGTCAGACATAATCATCTTTCTGTTATTCTGCAGCCTTGTGTAACGTACATCTGCTCTCTGGGAGAAATGATGAAAACTTCCATACTACTGAAGTAGCTACATTAGTTACTAAATCATCATCTGAGGCTGATTCACTGCTGTGGTTCTCAGACATTTAGCTTGTGCACATGAGGGAACAGAAACGTGTCATCATACATGACTGTCACCACATTACACTTTTCTATTGTGTAAAAAATTATAGCGGTTCTATCGCGGATAATCTGATATTCCACACGCCTAGTCTTCAATGTCGTGACACCAAGCTCACACAGCTGGGAAATTTAACCCTGACACAAACTCATTCTTTCTATTCTCACCTGTGATAAATGTGTGTTGAAGTGCTGGACCTTTGTATATCTTGCAATATGCACACAACATTTATGTGTCTGAATGATGGGCACTGACCCTGTGTCTAAATCCACTTTATTTCTTTCTACCTTCATCTTATATGACAAAATTACAGACTAGTACAAAGACAGTACAAACTGTGCAAAAGAAGACTTGGCAAAAACATATTTAAAATGCAATTCAGATTCATTCTTCACATGTTAATATGTAAAGAACAGTATTTAACTGAATCAAAATTTCAAAGACAAGCATTTCTACACAATCAGGCATTCACAGCTAGGCACCCAAGAAAGCCAAAGACACGTTTTGTGCATTTCATGTTTCTTTTTTTCCTAAATAATATTCCTTCAAAATATGATTTTAATGAGAAAACTGTAGTCTGTGTAATTCATTATTAACATTATGAAAGATTAGTGTACCTTGGCAAGAGAGAAGATGCGGGTGCTGGAGGGCACAGCTAGCTCCTGTTGAAGGTCCTGGGTGTCAGCCCAGGCTTTCTTGAGTGGCAGCCGGGGCACAAAGCCATCCACTGATGGATGACACATCCTCAGGGCTTTCTGCACACTTTCCTCAAAGGTCCGACCCACTGCCATCACCTGAATCCAGAAGAGGAAAATACATAACAATATAACACAGGTGTATGAACATTGAGAAAAGCTAGTGAATGAGCCAGTAGATGAGTGTTTATCTGTGGATCCTCCCCCACCTCTCCAACACTCTTCATGGCACTGCCTATTTCACGGGACATGCCCTGAAAGCGGTCCAGGTCCCAGCGGGGGATCTTGGTGACAATATAGTCTAGACTGGGCTCAAAGCATGCTGTAGTCTTCTCTGATACAGCATTTTTGATCTCTGGTAGGGGGATTCCCAGAGCAAGTTTGGCAGCTACAAACGCCAATGGATATCTGTAAGACCAAGATCAGAGTGATCAAAATCAACTGTTGATCTAGGTAATGCATGAATACACGATAAACTGCTAGTCAGATTAAATATGGCTGCTTTTAATCTCTATTCAAACCATGAACCATGATGCATCTGGCATGACTGAGATAGCCTAATAATTATAACACATGACTATTAAAATTATCATACTGTATATATTGCATCTGGTATTGCAACTATACCTGATGTACAATATTTTCAAACTTTTTAACACTAGAGTGCCGTACCCACATACTAGCAGTGTGTTCCTTCACTATGGATGCATGTATTCTCTTACCCAGTGGCTTTGGATGCCAGAGCTGAACTTCTGGAGAGACGGGCGTTAACCTCAATGATGCAGTACTCCAAAGATGATGGGTGTAAGGCATATTGGATGTTGCATTCGCCTACAATGCCAAGGTGACGAACCACTTTGATGGCTGTTTCACGGAGCATGTGGTATTCCTCGTTGGACAAAGTCTGGCTGGGCGCCACCACTATGGAGTCACCTGAAGAAGAAAGCAAATTGGTTTTAAACAATATCAAAATGTTTTTTTCTAGTTTTTATTTAAAAACTAGTAAAGAGACAATGCTTTTCATGATTTACAGAATCAAGACAACAGTGGCCCAAAACACCTGCAATCTTTGCCAGTTTTATCATAAGTGAAGTCAACATGAAAAACCTGCTCGAACTAAGAAACAGGAATAAGAAAGTCCACTCATTCTGAGGCAGCCTCCCCAGAGAGAGAGAGAAACACAGAGAGCAATTGAGAGAGAATATAAAAAGCAAAGACAGCTGAATCAACACAGCAGAACAACATACAGTACACATTAGTATGTAGTATGCACAGCATGTGTTTTACCTGTGTGAATACCCAGTGGATCAAAATTCTCCATGTTACAGACGGTGACACAGTTATCAGCCACGTCTCTCACCACCTCATATTCCACCTCCTTCCAGCCCAGCAAAGACATCTCGACCAGGATCTGACTGCTCATAGCCAGGGCCTACAAAATGCACAGAACGTTATCAACTTAGATGACAAATTATCCTTTACACAGTGAATAGACACTGGGCACCAGTGTAACCCATTTTCCAATAATACAATACATTGAGAAAGTTTAAAATGGAACTTGGGAATTTTGAGCCCACTATTTCACACTATGTGCAGTGCTTACTATAGATAATACTGGGTTAGGTAAGCAACATATTACCCCCTTGATAAATACACCTTGTGTTTATTTGTGGTTATTTTTTATTGTTCTTGTTCAAAATATACTTAACTAGCTGGTATTGGTTTCTATGTAAAGCATAGTAGTAAACACAAGTACTCTTGATTATCCTTGATAATCCTGAGGATAAATAATAATAATAATAATAATAATAATAATAATAAACGTTTACCTTTAACATTTCACTTTGACAAAAAACACAAAGAGACTAATTTTGGATAACTGATTTAAACCAGCTAAACAGAATTTCAATTTAGAGAAAAAAATATTTCTTTCAAATCACAAATGAGCAAAGCAGTAGAATAAGGAAGAAAAAGTATGCACCGATCTAAAACAGTCTGGCACAGGCAGTTCGTTTTGCAGCCTGTGATTACAGATTAGAACCAAATGAGCTGTCAGACATAATGCTAGACACTGGACAAGCACAAAAGGATGTTGCATAGCAACGACAAACTTTTCTTGGAAGACGATCAAAGAAACATAACTCAAAGCAAACAATTTTCAAAGCTTTTATCTTTGCGAGGGTCAGTGTAGTATGCTGCATGATGGGTGAAGTCATGAAAGGAAAATAAAGCATCTGAGAAAATGCTTCAAATGCTGATTTAGCTGAAATCACTGATCAAATGTTAGAGAAAAAAGCAGAGAATATCATTGTCCACGTCCCATTTATTCTGACCTTTTGGGCGGTTTCCTCTAACTTTTCTTTGTTGACACAAAGGCCAGAGCCAAGTCCTCCCAGGGCGTAGGCCGATCGTAACATTACAGGGTAGCCAATCTGCTCTGCTGCTTTTAAGGCATCAGACACCTGAAAGATGAAAAATATCTCTAAAACAAGAAACATGTTTTAAACCCACACAGACCATAAATTAAATAATCTTAAATAAGAAATCATAAAATGAGTGTTTCCTCTGGCGCTAGATCACCACGTAAGTCATTTAAGGTTACTTTTCCTATAGAACGGGTCTATACCTTGTTCTTAAATAGCTTTATGTTATTTAGCTCATTTACACAACGACGTAATTTCTTTCTCTTCATGGTTGCGCATTTACAAAGAACACAGGTAAGCACACTCCCACCAGTGCACAGAGCATGAGGCAGAAAATATGTCAGTGTCACCTGTGCTAACATAATTGCAAAGTATATTCTAATATCACAGACTTTTAAATTAATATTTTACATTAGCAAACACAATGTGCAACTGGAACACGGGACCGATATTTGCTGATAATCACGTACCACATTCAAAAATAATCATTAACACTGTATTTCAAATAAATTGGTTATATTAATGCACAAAAACAAGCGCATTTCGTGACCCTAAGCGTCTAAACAGCAGTATAATACTTCTACAACAGAAAACTACTTACATGCTCACAAGGTAACTACATACACCCTAATTCTTACCGACTCTACAGCAATACTGGGTGCAATCTTCTCATTGATTTCCATCAATTTGTCAGCAAAAAGTTGTCTGTCTTCTGTGGCCATGATGGACTCCACTGGTGTTCCGAGGACCTTCACCCCATACTTCTCCAGGGTCCCATGTTGGAACAATTCCACTCCTAAACATCAAACAAATAGCAATTCCCAGACAGATGGTTAGGCATACAAGTCCTTAAAAAAAATAAAAAGCTGAAAAGCTCCCAATCAAAGAACATTAGATATGCAAACCTCCTGCCTTTTTCCTAATGTGGTTATGTGAGTTGCCAATGTCTTTGGTAACTGGATTTTCCCACCCTGTGGATCTTAGTGCCTTCTACTAAACTCCACATGGATATGAGCCCATGAATGAATTTCACTTACTGATCTCCACAGAGAACTGAACCATGTTGCAGCACAAAAATCGACTGACCCACATATACATGCAACATCTCTCACCACAGTTGAGTGCAGTCTGTCCACCCATGGAGAGAAGGATGCCATCCGGGCGCTCTGCCTTGATGACTTCAGTTACAAATTCTGGTGTGACAGGCAGGAAGTAAACTGAGTCGGCCTGCTTGGTGCCCACCTCATTCGTCTGTACAGATGCTATGTTTGGGTTCATGAGCACAGTCTTCAAATTTTCTTCCTGTAACACATTCACAGGATTAATTATAAGCTATTTAAAAGAAAACCCGAGTATGATGAATAGTCCTCAGTGTTAGTTATTATTTATTCCTGTGGGTTAAATCCAACTTTTCATTAGACTCGTTTTCACAGCAGATGTTTTGACTTGTCGTGGTAGGAACAGTCCAAATAGCATTTACACTTTGAATCAATTGGCCCCAAAGCCATAACAGTGTGACAGTTTAGCAGCATGCACAAGCACAAGGACCTTCAAACCAAAGCAATGGGTTTCAGCCATTATTAATTTTATTACATACAGTTATGCTTTTCCTGCAGTGACATGTCAAATGTCCAATGTGAAAAGGTCCATTAATTCCACATTATTCCACATGAATGGCTACCAGACAGCAGAGGTCTACAGCAAATTATTTTTATGCATGATCAATAGTTTTCCAGAAATGTTAAAGAATAAGGCAACAATCAGTTCAGGTCAGTCTAAACTCAGCAGCTCACGAACTGTTTCACTTGACACGTTTTCCTAAATACTGGATTTAGTTCCAGTTTTAACTAAATATAACTTACAATAACAGCACATTCAGGTGTATAATAGCACACAATGGTGCTACAAGCCAGTATTTATTTCATTTTATTAAATTTAGTTTTTAGAAAACAGTGGAGGTTCATGTCAGAGGAATAAGGTACTGTATATCAATACAACATAACTGATATAAGATGCAGATGTGAGTGTAATAGGATAAACTGTCCATTGAGCAAAATGCACATGATACATGACTGGATCTTTGCAAATCGTTGTACCAAGATATCAGTTAATTACCTGCTTAATATGAAGCTTAAAAAAAAAAAGAAAAAACCGCTGGTTCAGGCCCGTGGTTTTTAACCCTGTCCTCAAGGCACACCGTCCTGCTTGTTTTCCATCTATCCCTGCACTTGCACTTCTGACTGGCTGAACACACCTGATCCAGGTAATCAGCAGTGGGTAGGATAGGGGTAGATTGGGAAACAAACAGGACAGTGTGCCTTGACAACCAAGGTGGAGAACCACTTGCTTATGCCACAGGAGTTTCCAAATTTTAGGATCAACGAGCCAGATTATCTCATACCTTCATGGCCTTGATGGCTTGAGATCCAGAATAGTCAAACTCTCCAGCCTGACCAATAGACAGACCCCCAGAACCCAGGACTAGCACCTTAGACACCTGCATTAACACAAACAAATAACCACAGCGATTAACACAGTAACCAACAGCAACAGTGCAGCATGAAGCTCCATTTGCTGTTTTAAAACATAAATGCTTTTATTATCTTTTTCAGTATTCTCCTGGTGAGACTCCTTGTGAATAGCATTTTAAGGACAAACGCTATTCACAAAATGGTACTGAAAAAAAATTGATGCATTCTGGTCTGCAAAGTGATGTATTTGATCAATCCTCTAAGACAACTTTTAAATACTTCAAATAGTTATCCAAAGTCCTCATCTTTGCCATCTAAAGTAATTTGCTTTTTAAAGATTTGAAGTAAAGCCGCCGAACCTGTGTGACATACTGTACCTTGGCTCTGGGGGGGATGCTGGGTTTCTTGGGCATGACTGACACTATGCTGGCACCTTTTCCTTTCTTGATCAGAGATATGAAGGCATCAAAGAGGAACTGCAGAAACAGGGGAAATACTAATATGACCACAATGTCAGAATCCGAATCAGTTTATTAGTCAAGTATGCAAGCAAAGAAGATATATCTGTGTTTGAACACCATATAAATAATATAAGGAGTTCATTGCTGTCACCACCATACTGGGTGTTTTGCTACTTTATGTAGCCAAAACACACAAGTGGTTGACAAAAATATCAAGCTCTGCCTGAAAGTACAAGGTGTATTTTTCTAAATCTACTGATTCCAAAGGTCACGTTTGTTAAGAGCAAAAATCACCATAGTTGTTGCTTCTGACATAATATTGTAAAGCTGAACAAAGGCTGATTGAGAAACAACAATCATTACAACTTCGCCTTTTTTTTTTTCTTTTTTTTTTTTACAGGGAAGATGAAACTATTTGTCACAACTGAGAATTGTAGCCACAATAATGGTTAATGGATGGTATTTATAGAAGGATTATCTACCTTGTTTCTACCATTGCTTCAAACAAACTCACACATGCCTCAGCATGAGAGCAGACTAAAACTTTAAATTTTAATTATTTTATCAATTGTGCAACACTGGGAAAATATACCATATAATTTTACACAATATAGCAGATTTCCAAGCTACAGAAATAATATAAGCACAAGTAAAGTGTTAAATATTTGTATAGTGTTGGCTTTGGTTTTTTTTTTTTTTACATATAAACATAAAGATTTTTGTATTTCAGTTTTCACCATCTAAAACTACAAAACTCTACTGTAAAACTGCAACATGTCACTGAAATTCCTACTTTCCTACAACAACAACAAAAAAAAAAAGTCACATCCTTTAGTTGTAGTACTACTCCTTGCTAAAAGTAATAGGAGGAATATGAGGCTTCATAAATACTTGTGGTAGAAATATTTTTACAGATTGAGTTTTTCTGAGATGCTTTGTGAACACAGGCCCTGAACCTTGGTGTCATTAAACATCAAGCACCATGATTATACCTGTCACTGCCAGTAATGTAATAAGTGAATGTATTTTTTTAAGGTTATATTGCATACAGATATTGAGAAAAACTGTACCACACATGCTGTGTTCAAAGCTCTTTTAATTGTATATGAAGACTTCCATACTCTACATCTGCTAATGTGTTCATTACTGAAGTAAACATTTGCTAATTTACATCTTAATACTAGCTTATACTAATTACCCAGATTTGTCATTCTTGTTGATGACTATCTCCTTCAAAGTTTCCATTACTTATTTCCCTTCTTTATTCTTCTGACTTTACCTAAAGTCCATTTACACAAGTGCTGTATTAATGCAAGACTTCAACTTTTACTTAAGCTGCTTCCTGTGAATATACCGTCCCTTAACTTTTGTATAGTATTCAAGTATTTTATGCAGCCCTATCAAAGTCTTTAATTACCTCTGTGTCGGTGGGACCGCCTTTAGCCTCAGGGTGGAACTGGGCTGTGAAAACAGGCTTAGTGTTGTGCATGATGCCCTGGAAAATAGGCACAGTTAATATGAGATAAAAAAGGAAAAGCCAGCAGTATTCCATTTAATTTTTAGTATTTGAGAACCAAGGTAGTCTTTAGAAAATGTTAATTTTGTAAACATTTCCAGCATATACTTGACTATGATTTTTAACATCTCCACAAAAAATATTAAAATGTCATGTTCTTGTAGAGAATGTGGTGGAAAAAAAGTTAAATCAACCTCATTGGTGCCATCATTGGCATTGACGAACAGCGGCCTCCACCCTGGGGGCAAGGACTCACTGTCTATGCCATAGCCATGGTTCTGTGCCGTAATGAAGGCCTGGCCCGTCATCGCATTCAGCACTGGCTGGTTCTGGCCCCTGGAGAACCATAGATATGTATAAAACACAGTCTGTGTTTAATTTCTTTACAAAAGACAAGCTATCAAACCCCTAAAATGGATGCAAGCTTTACACATTGAGTACCATGTTAAACCACAACAGTATTTATCTCTATAAGGAGACTTTACAAGCTTGGATTTTGTGCCTTAATAAAGATGAAGGGTTCACCTGTTGCCCATTGGTAGTTTATATGACTTGGCTCCTGCAGCGAGAGCAGTGATTTGGTTTCCCATACAGATCCCAAACACCGGCTGGGGACGTTCACTCTCTAGCACCTTCATAGGAACAAAACACAAGCAAATATTATTTACAATGTGTGTCTCTAATGTTTTCAACCCCTCATTGATGTAAGAAGTGAATCAAAAACATTAGAGACACCTCTTAACATATAGAATTATCACATTTGACACTTCAAACCTGAACAATTATAACTTTTTTAATGTAGAATTCATGGCAGAGCTATTGTTTTGGATTGCATTAAATTGTACAAGTGATCAAAAAGTTATACATCAGGGCCTGAAATGCATTTTTTAAAATGGGGAGGA
>OMLM01003290.1:47442-63203 GCA_900302695.1 Helostoma temminkii | reverse complement strand
TAAATCTGTACATTTAGTGTTTGTTTGTTTGTTTCTACCGGTTTGTTCAATGACAAAACCATTTTTTAGTTACAAATACAAACTTTAATAACAGTGGCGGGAACACTCAATTCAGTTGAACCTATTTTTGCAATGTGAACTGTTTCAACACGCTGCTACCTGCAGTCCACCATGCGACGTTTCTGATGCAAGACCTGCAGAAGGTTAACCGTAAATGGTATGTTGCAGGCTGCCAATTTTAAATTGTGTAATAATAAGAAGTAATAGTTGTGCGGGATATATGCCGAATAGAAGAATGCTATCTGTCGACTTATGAAATAGGCCTCGGGAACTTTTTAAGTGTGTATAAATGTGTGTATAGACAGAGAATCACAGACTTCACTGATTTTTATGTGTAATTCGGCATGAAGTCTGGTGTGCCGACATGCCACCATATGGTGTTGCGTCACTTTCACTGCATTTACCAGTGACAACAGTTTCCCCTCACACCTAGTTTTCTTACCTTCACACTCAAAAGTCTGGTGGTTTGAAGGCTGATCCAGGACGACGTGTTTCCCACTCTCCTGCCAACCACACATCCCTGTCTCAGAGATTTAACAACGCTGCAAGCTAACAGGATTTTCGTCATGTTAGCCTAAAGTTACACGTTTAGAAAAGCAGCACGAATCTAACTCAGATGAGAAGCTGCACTAAATACACACACTATTCTCCAGTTTGCCAGGCGTTTACTGCGGGAAAACTTTTCGTTTAGACAGATGGACTGATGAGCTTGGGGCCGGCCCTCGTGTCTCCACAGACCTTCCCACCGATTGGCCGCCACGGCGTTGTTTTTCTCAACGCAAATAGCGCACAGTGTTCAGACTGGTCGTCAGTTAAACTCGCTAAACTCGCTTTTTATCAAATGGGATTCAGGCTGTGCATATATTAACTCGTTCACTGCTCCCTATGTAATTTACACTGATAGTCCAGTCAACGGTGAGCAGCAAGTCGAGATTTCGGACACTTTGTGATCATCATCATATTGCGTCATTTTGTTTGAATCGCTCGGCGGTACTTTTCCTACAGATTCACCAACAGGCGCCTTCTTGGCCCCGCAGTCCCACAGTGCGGTGCTCCCCTCTCTAGAAACAGGAAAATTACCAATGCAGCGTCTGTCAGGTTTTAGTGATGAAGCAACATGATGATGATTATCAAGCGTCCTCATTATATATAGACTATATAGATAGTAGTGAGCCAGATAGCAGACCAACACTGAATTATCACTCAGTGTTTAAGCATAATGACGCTATTATTAAATCAGTGTTAGAACTTAACATTGATTTTTCATCAAATTTGGACTCTGAAATGTTTTTTTAAATGATGAAAAATAGACCGAGATGGACATAAAAATCAATGTTAGTTGATGTTAGAAAAACTCAGCTTTATGTACAGCGGGATGCTTTGCAGTTTGGCAGTAAAAATCATGTCAGTCTTGGCCTCTTTCAATTATAGACTACTTTGGGCTGCACTTAACATGGCTTTAAACATCACAAACTTCAAGTAAATAAAACATCCTTTAGTCAACCATTCATTCACATGGAATTTTATTTATTTATCATTATTTACTATTAACAGGTTGCCATGCAGTACATTTTGCAATCTGCACTGCAAAATGGAAGTAAATACACTTACCAACAAAGACCTGAACAAAGAACTGTACAACAGGCTCGATCACAGTTCAAGAATGAACTGAAATCAACTCGCTGAAGCTTCTCTCCTGAGAAAGTACCAGGGTCTGTTAAGTAGGATCATGGAGCCATCTTGTACTATCACAGTAAAGAATAAAAATATTATTAAATATTAGAGCCTCCTTTTACCCTGCTTCAGGGTCACACTGTAAATTCACTGTAAAATATTATTTCATTAACATAGTAGAATATTGATATCGAACATTTAAGTTTAATGTTTTGTAGCTAATTCAACTTAAAAAAAATTCTAGTTTTTATTGTCAGAAACATTAGTTGTCCTGACTTGAAGCGTTTTAACTTAAAATTATGAGTTGAATGAATTAATTTCTAGGGAGTTCACTCTGCTCATAAAATTAAGTGAATAAAAAAACTTCCCGCCATGCATTGTTTAAATGAACGCTACCCTAATAATGTTCTTTTTAGTTGTTTAAATAAAACAGTCAGGGTGGAAAGTTGCTGTGTGTCTTGTGTGTTGTAGACATACATTAAGCTGTGATTGTTTCTTTAAGGCGTCTGTTTGACTCCATCCATCCATTTTCTGTTAGCTGCAAAATTAAGGTTCATTTTCTCATTTTGAAGAGCTAAGTCTTCTAGTTATTTTGTTAGCGCTCAGTGGAATATCAATATGTTAAACAAACATATAGATTTTTAAGTTCAAACAACATTTTCAATAAAATAGTAAATCTAAATGAACTAAACTACGTCACAAGTTTACACAACATGCAATATTCAGTCAAGATAACGGTCAAGTTAGAAAAACAAATTGCATTTGCTGACTTGGCGTAAAACAAGTAATATTTTACATTGCATGGAACGAGTTAGTTGCAGAATATTATTTATACAATAAATGACAAAAATGTCTCTCAGCCTCATTTCTCTTTTAACACCACTGGAAATACTAAGTTGAGAGCATTTATCGTTAGCTAATATCACTGTTAGAGAAGCTTTCCTCCAAGCTTGTAACATTATTTACTGGATTTATAATCTTACATTTAGTCATTTAGCTTTTATCAGAAGCAACTAAGAAGCGAGGTACAAGACCAGCAAAAATCTGAGCCAAGGAGAAAACATTAAAGCAAAGCAGAAGGGTGTCTGTTTCATGAGATGCACATGCAAGAAAGTTTTTGATGTAAGTGCATTTTTTGTATTTGGACGTATTTAAGTGCATAGGAAGTTGTGGTAAAGTTCTGTGTTTAGCAATTTTTAAAATATTTTTTAATAAGGGAGTTAGGCTGCTGACCGTGCAGAGTTGTGTAGCTCATTCCACCATCGTGGGACAACTGAGCCAAAGAGCTTTGCTGCTTAGGTGAGACACTGATCAGAATTATTAAAGTCAGAATTCTAAAACAGAAAGCAGTTCATTGTGGGATTGTTAGCAGAAAGTCTTCTACAGGCCATGTGCACTACTTTTAGTGTTGCATTTTGGGATACTTTCAGTGCCGCAGGGTATGAGAATTGTCACTCAGCTTTTGGACACCACTACAAAATGGCAAACTCCCTATACAGTGCACTATATAGAAAACAATGAGTGATTTCAGACACAGCCTCTGTCGTATTTTACAGGCCAAAGAAATTCAACTATTTCAGGGGAGTCAAATTAACTGGTCAAACCTAACAGGTATCTCCTAGTCTATTTATAATAGTTGACATAAGGTACATTGTTTGTTTTTGAGCACTTTTATATAAGCTTGAAATTTAAAGTAACCCTTTTGACAAAAATTATCACATTTCCATTATCACATTTTAAGTTTCCCTCATTTTACACTGATGCTATAAAAGAGAAAGGTCTGCCGATTTTCATGTTTGCCAGGATGAAATATTGATCACCATCACCCTACATTTCAGGACACTGAAAAAGAACTAAAAAGAAGCATATGGCAGCTGGGAATAAATGCACCTGCCCACAGCAAACTTGTTTTTAGTGCTTTCTGTGCAAGAAACCCTTTACAGCCTTTTCTTTTAGGCCAGCTGCCTGGAAAAAAGACAAACTGACTATGGGCAGGCTCCATGGTGGTGGGATTAGAGAGGTCTGTGCATTTGCTGATCACTGCAAGACTGGTCCTCTGTGGAAAAGGCTGCCTGACTGCCACTCTGCTGGGTTCAGCAGTCTGAACAAAGTGGGTGTGAGTAATAGGACCTGTGCGGATCAGGATAAAAGTCCACCCTCCAGAAAATGGACTTGGAACAATGCACAGTGCCCTCTGTGTAACTTTTTAAATGCTAAATGATTTCATTTGCACATCTTCAGCATAGAATGTGGTGAGACACAATCTATTATGTCACACAAAGTCCCATCTTTAGATCAGTTATAATGAATTAATCATAATATATATTACCATCCACAGTAGAAATGCATATATGCTTTCTTTTGTCCAAATATTTTTAAAGTTTAGTTATGTGTTGCTCTGCATTAATGCCCCCTGTGACCTACAGATCATGTTCCTCCGGACTGAATTTAGCCCAGGCCCTCCTTCTTGATTTGTGGAGCACTGGTGACATCCAGTGGTAATTGTTGCTCAAAGGATTAAATAGTGCCTCTCCATGACTCATCGTACCTGCTCAGAGGCTTGTCTATGTAGGAAGTGATGCATTCAAGCACAAAGTCACTTAAACTATGTCTCCTTCATATAATACCATTATTGACTCGTCGTAAACATCCAGCAGGGATATTGATTATAGACAATCAATACATCTAAAATTTAAGATATCGTAATACCATGAGACCTAGACTGTCTGTGACAATTACTTATGCAGTTTTCTAGTAAATACAAATACAAGTATTTACCGATGACCGAATCAGGAATGACCTGATAACTAATGAATTGTTCGTGAGTACTTCTACAATAACTCCAAATTGTGTACTACATAGTACTACATAATTATGAGTTACTAGGCAACAGGCTGTATACAATTTTACTTGCACAGTACAGTTTCAATTTCAATTTCAATTGTTCAACTTCAATTGTAATTTGCATTGGCAAAATGTACAAACACTAACAACAGTTGTTTGTTTGCAATGAACAAACAAAACAACAACAATTTAAATAGCTTGTTACACAACTAATGTAACAAGTGGTTCCTCCAAATTCACTACAAAATTTACTTTTTTTGGATACTGCAATCTTGGAACTGATCAATCCCTTCACAAAAAGCACCTTCAATTTTTGCAGGACTCTTTGGCTGTTATAACCTGCTGTCATGACCAATCTTAGCCCATTCCTCATGGGTTATGACCTCCAGTTCATGAGTTTACATGCTTCCAGGACTTCTTCTTCTTCTTCTGAGCCTTGGTGGACTTTGATGTATGCTTGGGATAATTGTCTTGTTGGAAGCCGTCCTTACAGACAGCATTCTCCTAGGATGTCCTGATATTTGAATAAATCCATCATGCCTTCCATACACTGCAGGTTTCTAGTGTCAGCAGAAGCAAAGCAACCCCAGAGCATCACTAAGCCACCACCATGCTTCATTGAAGGCACGCTGTTCTTTCAGCTTATGCTTCGTTTTTTGCCTCCACACATCCTTCTGATCCACAGGCCTGAAAGGTTCCACAGAACTCCAAAGAACAGAATCCCAAATCTACTGTGGCTTATTTATATGATTTAAAGCATATTTTAGTGGACTTTCTTGTGGTCTTTGGAAGGTACTGGTGTGCCTCACTGCACAAAGTGAAACTTTGCCTGTTACTAGCTGCAGACCTTTTGCAATCACTCGAGGATTTTTCTCCACCTGCAATCTGGTTGCATCCATCGATAGCGTCCCTTTTCTGTCATGTAGTGCAGCCACTGTTTCCTTAAATTTGAACTTGCAAACTATGGTTCCAAAGATGTACGAACAGTCAGTACCTTTGTTGCCTTTTTGCTTCCTTTTCCTTGTTTCCTAAAGGCAATGATCTCTTTTCTTCACTTTATTATTTTGACTAGGCCAAATATCTAACATCCACTCAAACATGGCACTCAACAACCATTTGTAACACTAGTTGTGTTGATCTATTTAAATTGTTTTTATTTAATTTGTTTGTTGCAAACAGTTGATTTTTTGCCAGTATACCCAATTTGCAGTGGGGGTTGAATAATCCATCCATTATACAAACAGCACACAAGGGTCATGGGGGTGCTGGAGCCTACCATAGCTGCAAGTTTTTGGATGGTGGGCAGAAACCAAAGAAAATCTGCACTGTCAGATGGAGAATATCAAACTTCACACAGAAAGGACCCAACAGACAGTGCTAACCAACAGACCACCCTAGCACCCCTGAATCAGTAAATCTGTTAATGATTAGTTCATGAATAGCTCCTGAATAACTCTTGAATAATTTATTTCTTAGGTAACTTATCGTTAACCACTGATTCATATAGTAATTGCCTGTCTATTTTGTAATAACTCATCATTATCTACTATATAGTACTGGTCTCAGAAGTGTTCAGGAACTACTCATTATTCTCTTGTTCTTTTCGTTTGTCATTTGTCATTAAAATTAAATAAGAGGTTATCCAGACACTGACTGTGCACCAGATTAGAGCCTATTAAAGAGATGGTAGTAAACCATAATGGCTCATTGATATTAACTTTGTTCTGGGGGAAAAAACTGATACTCCAGTGTATGTTCATGTAGAATCCACAAGCATATTTGGATACTGCAGGGGACCAAAAAGTGTAAATGCAAATTCTGCTTCGTGTTTTCAATCTTTCTTTGTCCTGTTTAATCTGATGGATTTAGATTTATTTTAGTGCAACCTTTTAAACTTGAGTATGTAGGCTCTCGAAATCTTTTCATTTGGCTGTGGAAACTGTCAAAACACAGGCGTCATCCTGTTTCTTAACGATGTCTCATCTCCATATATCATAATTAATCATTTTATTAGAAGTTGTCCTTGAGAGTAGCCTTCATACAATCCCCCTTGTATGAGTGTTAATGAAGGGAATTATTATTGAAATTATACAGGCTTTATATTAAGCGTGTGCATATTTTTAGACACTAACAATATGAAGGCATTCAACGCTATAATTGTGTTACACTATCCACATGGAAAATATAGAATGTTATTTTGTGATATAAAATTAATCAGTAAAAACATACGTACCAGTGAAGCCATATATTTTACTATTGTAAAAAGTATCTGCTTTATCTCAAAACGTCAATGTACAATTCAAATTCATTTCATTTTCAATTCTTTTGTAAAAGATGCAAATACACAAGACTTATGGTCAAAGGTAAAGACACATGCACTCACATTAGCTTGTGGGTGTAAATGTGTGAAAGAATGTAAGTCAGTGCCAGCTTAATTTAGCAGCATACCAAATTAGATTCATTTGAATATTTTCATTTCAAATTAGTGCTTTTATCTTGTCTGTTGACTGTTTCTATTTTTAGAACTGTTACTCCCTCAAAATACACAAAATACAGCCCTGGCTATTTGTCAGTAATGAAAGAAGCACAAACAATGGAAAATTGCTAGGAGATGATCGGGAGAACATGAGAAGCTTGTGCAATGTACTGTGTGTCTGATTAGCTACCTTCTAAATTCCTCCACTGATTGGCTGGGGTGCGGCCTAATGAGCCCCAGTGTCTGTCCTCAGTGGAGGCCCCCACATTGTCTGCGGTTTCAAGAGTGAGTTTCAGATGGTGACCAAGCCTAAGAGAAGACGTAAATAGTCAGGCAGGCTCCCTCGCAAGCCTCTTTGCCAGGTTTCCAAGCACAGTCTTGGCCCAAAGATGACAGATTTATTAGCTGGTTCAGTGTTTGTGCAGTGTTCTGCTCACAACAGACTGATTTAACAGTTTGAAGATATTGATGTTCTATTTATTATTTGAAATCAGGTAACTATTACCTATACAAAACAAATCAAAGTGCTTTACATTAGACGAAAACAGGAGAGTCAGTCTTACAGTGCAGCTGTAATGCAGCAGACCACAAATGTAACTCGACCCAAACCATAAGGTGCTTATACCATAAGGTGGTATTTTAAAATAATATTATGACTCACTAGAAAGTGAGTGAAAAAACAGTAACTGCACCCTTTGATTAGATTTTACACACACATTGTTGGTAGCAGAGGTCATGACATGGTGCTATAGTGGTAGTATTAAGAGTAGTTTCCCAAACCAGGAGTCAGCTGTTCTAAATGATAAAAAACCCATAGTGGTCACGGGTGTGCTGGAGCCTATCCCAGCTGTCACACAGATGAGAGGCAGGGTACACCCTGGACAGATCGCCAGTCCATCGTAGGGCCACATATAGACCAACAACCACTCAGACTCTCACTCACACCTACGGGCAATTTAGAGTCCCCAGTTAACCTGACTTCATGTCTTTGGACTGTGGGAGGAAGCCGGAGTGCCTGGAGAGAACCAACGCAAACATGGGGAAACTCCACATTATTAAATGTTCTGTATTTTTTTATTCCATCACCACTAATCAAATTAAACCCTGAAAGGGTATAATTTTTAGTATTAGAATGTAATTATCACAAAGTGCTTTGAGCCTTTATAACAACACTGGAGTTAGCGTGTCTTGTGCCATCACTATCTTCAGATTTTGGTTTTCTTTCCATCCATAATCAGCGTTGCAGTATTAGTTGTCAAATTAGGAGGAACACCCACAAACAGCACCACTATTCTTGTTTTGGGTCATGACATTGTGACATTAAGACACTGTGGTTGTCCTGGCTGTACAGTTATAGCATCTTCAGCTTCCAGCGAGGTAAAGAAAGACCAGGACATCAGCTGGAGAAAAAGAAGATGGAGACTGTTTCTCATATCAAATTCCCTTCCTCTGTAGTCATGTAGGGTCCCCAGTAAAAAAGGGCTATGAGTGGCTTTGTTTAGCCTGCCCCCATCTAATCCCTGTGTGGCCAATGAAGGGCTTTTAAGAGAGCGAGAGAGGGAAAGAGAGTATGCAACCCCCTTAAGGAGCCGTGGCCCCTGCTCGTAGAAATCCCAAGAAACTTCACACCTCTCTGTAGGGACTATAAATAGTTTCCATCTGTCCCCCCAGGCTCAGTTACAGCCCCATTCCTTTTGGCATGGTTGGTGGGCAGGGAAGGAAGCACTCTGGGTTTAAAAAGGGGAGGGCTGGACGGAACCAGAGCCCAAAATCTACTCTCTAGTCATCTAGATGACTGACTGAGTGACCTCTGCTGCATGTTTTATGGCAGATCCCTGACATATCCTTCTCTACAGTAACCCTTTTGATACACCACCTCCAACAAAGGCAAAATGCCTTGTAGTGACCTGAGTAGTTTTGGAGTCTTACTCGTCATGTTTTTTTTTGTCTTAAGCTCAGGTTCTTCACATTTAATTAATCATTCTTAGAGCAATGTTCTGCATCTTAAAATCAATTCCTTCCCAATGAGTCTGCTTCATGGACTCTTAATTACACAGCTCACAATTTCAGCGTTGATGTTTTAGTCCTGGTTCTGGTAACAAGAAGGACATTTCTTCTGTTCTACAGCGACACCCAAGTTAGAAACAGTATGAAGAGGAGGGTGAATTTGAAAGATGCAAAGCCACAAGACGGCATCAGTGCTTTAGATCACGCCATCATTCCTGAGAGGCGACAGTTGTAGTGCCTGTACCCCCCCAAGGACAAAGCTAGTGGGTGGGGAGATGAAAAAGGAAAGAAAGATCCAAGGATATCAGTTTGCATAATACTGATCAAAAATCTTCCCCCTCACACCTTAATCTAAACTGAAACAGTCCAAAAATGTTTTTAGTCTTGTCTGATGAAAATCCCCAGAGTTTAGCAGGTCTCTACTTTATTGTATATACATACTTTTGATCCACGTGCGTGAGATTTTGTTGCCTGCAGCATCCTGCTCTTGGCTGCAAAATCCCTCCGTGCTAATGCAAATTAGACAAAATCATTTAAATGAAATGAAGTAGTTTTATAATAATGGTGTTTTGTTTTAAATGAACTCCATTTGTTCTGTTCCATTTTGTCCTCCACTTTGTTGTATCCCATTACTGTTGCTGATGCTTAAATGTCCCAAATTCCCAGTAGTGGTCACCAATGTTTTATTCCCATGAAGCTAAACATATTATTTATGATTATGTTTGAAACACTGTTGGGAGAAGCAGTTGTATCATTTTTGTACAAAAGAGAATTTGTGTCATTACACTGATACCCACATTTTTGCCGAAAAAAACTTTTGATGGGCAATTTGCACACATAATTTTGAAGTCTCGATTAAAGGAAAGGAATATATGTGTGTTTAAATTAGAAGACAGCTAAAAGAATCACACTTCCAGGTCACATGTTGGCCAACTGGAAGACAAGACAGCTAAAGAAAGAACACAGGTCAAGTAAAATATCAATAGCTCTGACAGCTGTTATGAATAGTCTTTGTCCTAACTAGAATATTTGTAGATCATTAATTTATTCATTTATTCATTCATAGTATTTTCTGGAAGAAGATGGACTAAGTAGCCATTTAGTACAACTTAATCTACGCACATTTGATTGAGAATTATAATACTATTAGCTTAATTCCCTACCACCTACAATAGCTTTCTTTTTTCACTGGTGACACAAACTGGGTCTTTAGCTCAAGTATATACAGTGAAACTACTGCAATTTCAATTTTTTCACTCTACTTTATTGGAATTTTTGAGGTATATGTTACTCTGCACATTCACTGCACATTGAAAATGGAGGAACCATTACCACACAGGTGATAAGGTTCTTATAGTACCTACAGCATCTTTTTTTAGCTAGCTCTAAGGATGCCAATGTTGGTATGTTGGTATGTTGTTATGTCGGTCAGTTGGTCAGTTGGTTGATCAGTAAACCACTTGGTTCACAGTGTAAATACTCACTGCTGTTGGCTGCGTTTCTGTGAAATAGAACATAGAGATATTCACATTGGTACTGGTATTCAACTTTGTGATCCTCATGCTTTTTTATGCAGTATTAATGTTAGTTGAGACATTTCATGGGTATTCTGTGAAATATAACATCTCTTAAGAAAAAACTAATTTGTACTGACATTTAGTTCAGAGACTATGGATCATTATGGGGAATCCCTGAGTTTTGTCTAGGTTCACCTGAAGTTGACAATTATTCTGTAAATTGCCTAACTGAGGGTCTGCCATAAAATTTGACCCACACATTCATGTTGTAAAAACTAGTGACAACTATTTACTTTTTATTAGCCTAAAATTGGAATGCGTCTAGTTTTCAGTGTTAATTAGTAAATGGTAGCATGCACTAATGCCTGTCTATGTTTCTGTTTCCTTTCCTTGTGACTGTCCTGTGTAAAAATGCTAATGAAGTAAACATTACACAAGCAATTAGTGCAGTCAGATATTAACCTGTGTTGCTGTATGTAAACATGAGAGGCAGAGATGCAAAAATTGTTGTTGTTGTTACTGTGTTGAATTAGCTACACATTTGTGTGTGGAAAGCAAACCAGAATAAAACAAATGGATCTCTGTTACAACTTTAAATTAGTTATTTCCTCTTTTGTCATTCCAAATGAATTCCTCATTCAGACATCAGTGGTGTTCACCTGGAGTGGTTGCTGAAACTGATCCTGGCGCAGCATGTGTCATTGTCATGCCTCTTACTGTACAATTAATCCGCGTATGCCCTTTAAAGATCTGTTCTCACATCTGCAGTATGGCTTTGATGAAGAGCTGGACACTTATGTAAACAAATAAATGTTTACATGTTTAGTCAGACAGTGAAGATAATTGTCTTTACCTACAGATACTTACAGTAATTCAGTATTGTAACAGTACAGAAAAACCTGCAGGCAGCTGGAGCAAATGACAACGACACAGAACTGACTTCCTTCTCTCTAAGTGTTATTTGTTGTTTTCTCAAAGAAACTTTGTTGGATCTGGAATAAGCTTCCCTGCCAATGGTTCACTGTGTAGACACAGCTCACACACTGCAGCACATTATAGCTCATAATGGATAAACACATGCACACAACTTGACATATCAAAATGTCTGCAGTGGAGTGTTTGAGATCACATGCTACAAGGTTCACACAAGACTTGGTAGGCACAGCATGATTGCTGAATAAACATGATCTCCTTCTTTTTTCTTTTCTTAGGATGACCTGCCATCGCATCTTAATAAAGCCCAGATCTCCCATGGTGCTGAAGCCATTAAGAGTCTATAGTGGAACTCACACTGGACTGCAGCACAGGTGCAAGAACCGGAGCGACGTTTCTATAGGGGGAGGGAGTGAAGGGAGGTCAGGTTTGCAGAAGGTGCAGTTAGGTGCTGGGGGTGAGTCCAAATGACAGCTGAGGGACTGAGGCTTTCTATGGCTTGTGCTCATGGCGATGGGGGTCAGTGAAAGCCAGCGAGGGGAGATGGGGCTGTGGGGTGGAAGAATTTATACAGTTCTTTCGTCACCAGGCTTGTCATGGTGATGGGGGCAGGGCTGCACCAATGGCACTGGGAGACAGATACATGTATAGACAAGAGTTAAGGAGACAGATTTTGCACTCTTTGCCTTGGTTGAGTTACTGGCATCAGCAGCTGAAAGCTCCACTAGATCTCCAGCTCCCTGTGCTTTTACGTCACGTCCTCCCCCAGAGTGGGTGACAGAATACAGAGTACTAAACTGAACACAGATTCTTGCATCCCCAGTACACCCAGTCAGGAACTAGAAATAAATAATTGCTCATCTAATGCCTGCCCCTTTGAAATTCACTCATATTTCTTCTTTCATTTCTTAAACTCTTTGACGCTGATACATATACTTTATATTCTAAATGCGTTTGCCTCAGCTCATGCAGTGTGCAATATTCAGCCAAATATGCCATGTTCTTATGACGGCACCATTACATGAAATGCAGATAGCCTCTGTGTATCGTGCATCATTTTATAGACATTTGCACCAGACTTAGTGTGATAATGTAAGCAAACTATATTCCTGGAGACTGTAGACATGCTAAACTTTAAAATAAAGTACAGTGTAATGCTTGACTACACAAGTTTAGATGAAACCACTGATGAAACCAGAGATGAGTTATACTGCACTGTACTCAGTGATATAAAGGGGAATGAATCTAGTCGTGATAAGTCAAAAAAAAAAAAAAAACACCAAAACATATGCTGATATCTTGACATGACCTGCTCATTTGAGGCTGTGTACGATGTGAGATTTTACTCTTGAATGTGTAAGTAGTGTAAAGTCACGTCACTGTCATAACATATCCCAGACCCATACTGACACTGCAGTGTCCAGGGCATATGACCAGTAGAGTTCTTTTTTTTCTAGGAACTCCTCCTGGCCTCATGTCTTTCAGTGTCTTATTTCTGACCGTTCATCAAAACATTAGGCAGCTCTCTCCAGTTGCGTTAAGTGCTCCAGTAATGTTCGCATTCACTAAAACAGTGGTTGCAGATTAACGTTATGTGTCCATGACATATACAAACAAGAAAACATTTTCTACATTTAATGTTCTCAACTCCTAGCGTTACATTATCCTTAAATAAAGGACATAAAATCTTGAGTGTGCGTAATGGCGCTGTGCGTAAAAGTAGTCCAGGGAAAATCGCGTGGCCCCCAGATGCCCTTTCCTATCGTTTCCGCTGTTTTCGTTTTTAATTAAAGGTATAAGGCATGAATAAACACTTGTGGCACGCAGCTGTATAAGCCATGTTTAGAGAGAATCCCCGACCGCACACATACCCCTCCCATACGCTATCCAATCCTCACACGGGAGGAGTGTTGACGGGGGTCAAGAGGGAAAATAGCCTCATATATATACGCCCAGGATGTGATTTCTTGCTCCGAGTACCCTCCACTGTGTGCTACACTCCTTGTGTTGTCACTGGAACCGGGAATTGTCTGTGCTTCAGGGTCGAAGTAGTTCTACTATCAGCTGAAATGGCACCCAAGAAGGATCCTAAGGCTCCCGCCAAGAAGGCCGAACCTGCACCTGCACCAGCACCGGCACCGGCACCCGAGCCCGCCCCTGCTCCTGCAGCAGCTCCCGCTATCGATCTGTCCGCTGTCAAGGTACAGTGATGTGAAAGCATGATCTGGTCTGAAGTGGGGAGGGATGGAGATAGAGTGGTGGTTGCTCAGGAAGAGTTGGGATTTGACTTTTGAACTAGATCCACTGTGGCGGTTCCCCAACATGGAGAAGGGTTCTTGATAGAGCTCAGGCTCAATAAGCAACGTTCTTTCATTTTTATGTTATATATTTGGAGGAAGGTAGATATGAGAACAAGAAAAGACTAGTGTGGAAACTTTAGCCATAGGTTTGAATTAATTTACAGTACAGGCGAAGGGTAATTGTTCATCCTTCATATCAAAAATGATGATGATGTAAGTGGTCAAAAGTTAGATCTTTGGATTAATGTACAATTATCTTCACTTTTTCAGTACATAGCTGGACAAGTATAGAACATGTTCATCTATGTGTAGCTGTGTAAATGGAAGCAGAGGTAATAGTGAGTTAGTCAGAGCAGCAGCAGGTAACGTTATGCAGAAGACTGAAGAGAATAGAACCATGGATAGCTCACCGGGTTTAGCCCACGCCCCTGGCTCACTGGATTGGACAATCAAAGTGGTGACTAATGTGTTAGGTAATGCAGTAAGACACCAAATGTGGACATGTTAATGTATCTAAAGATGGGTCTGACCAGGTGCCAACGTGATGCTAATTTGGTCAAATATTAATCCTAGTTTAGATCAGATTATTAGTCTAGATTCAGTGGCCTGGATTTGCTGCTCTTTTACATTGTTTTGAATAAACGTGGTTGTGTTGTTGATTTCATTGCTTGTCCAGAACCTCGCATTATACACTGACATGGCTGCTTTATATTGGCTTGTAGGTGGAATTCAGTGCAGACCAGATTGAAGGTATGTAAACCTCATTTTACCTTTGCAAAGAGAAAACATGTTTCCAAACTGCATAAAATCATATACAGCATGAAGGCCACAGCACAAAGAAAACATGCACGTGTTGGCTTTTTAAACAAAGCTGCACATTTTGGGGCTAAATGCATTAATAGTGTTTATATACACAGCAAGTGTCTGTCAGCTGCTGTCAATGCTATGTTTTGGAAGTTTAAAAAAAAGAAATAGAAAAAAATAATGTGTAGTGAATGCAGCACTAAACATACACCAGCTGTAATTGCAAACATTAGCTGATTGTATTGATTATTCAATAAGAACGCGTAAATAAATACAGTTGGCAGGTTTAAACTTTAAGAGTGTTCAGATTATGTCACATATTAACCATAGCTGGAGCCACTGATGTAGACTCACTCATTAAGTGCTTAAAGGACAGAGCGTGACAAAGCAGTCAAACCTTTTTTGGCTCCTTGAACGTGACATCAGAGACTCATGATCTCTCTACATCAGTGATATCAAACAATGTGCAAAGAAAGCAGCCAAAAAAGCTGCTCGTGTCAGGGATTGCAGAAGGATCACATAAAAGAATAGTGAAATGATGGTGTTTGATAGAAAGAAACACCTGCATGCTATTGGTCCCTTGTGACCCTGGATTACACAAGATCGGACCCGACCTGTTGTCTGGCAGGCTTGTGTGTTACGCTGCAGTCAGCATTCCCTACTTTTACTCAGCTCACCCACAGAGGGCCTTGCCTTTTAAAGGAGTGGGCTCATATTCTCAGCTATGTTTATCAATTCCAAGGTGGTCTTTTAAAAGAACCCATAGCCTGGGTGAGAGAGAGAGAGAGAGAAAGAAGGGGACAGCTGCAATTAAATAGTATGAGGGATGACGGAGCTTGACAGAAGTCTATTCAGCCTGTAATGCCACAACCTACAGAGATGTCTTGCTCTTGTTTCCACTGTCAGTATGTAGAGGAGCTGCCTCCACCTGCTGGCAGCCGTGCAACAGCCACAAGCACTGTAGTGAAATCCAAACCCCTCACTCTAAATATAGGGATAAAACATTTTACACACATTATAGAAAATGCAGAGGTATCATATTAATAATGCAAATAACAGATAAACTGGTGGTTGATGAAAATTGGTTGGTAAGTTTAGTTGAGTTTATTTTAAGTTTCTAAAAGAAAATAAATTTCTGTTTGAATT
>OMLM01003290.1:4614-40796 GCA_900302695.1 Helostoma temminkii | reverse complement strand
AAATTCATTAGAAGAAATAAGTTAGACGAGAGTCACCCTTGAGACATAAGACAGATACTAGTAATGGCTCCTTTATTCTCCTACTTCAGAGCCTCCAAAGTCAATGTTAAAACAAATCAACATAGGGAAATTCAATGAAATAGAACATTAAAATTCTCTTGAGAGGAAGATTTATTGCAGGGCTCTATAGCGCATTGGTATTAAGTTGGCATTTGTACATAACAGGGAAAAAACATTCTATCAGGAAGTAATACATTATGTATATAGAATTTTTTTTTTCTCCAAGCCATTAGAACATAGAGACATATATAAACATATCAGACAAAGTGGAAACTAAAATAAGGCTCAAATGAGAATCACAATTTTGTCTCCTGAGATGCAGAAGAGCAAGCTTTGAGCAGTAAAACTTTCCTCTGAGTCTGTCCTACACACCTATGGTCAATTAGTATTAGATTTCCTAAAACTTTTTTACTTAAGTACTGGGGGACAGCATTGCTAATGTTTGGTACTTACAGACAGGTCCATAGGTATTTGGGCAGTGACATAGTTTTTAAGAGGTTGGCTTTATACACTATCACAATAAATTTGAAATAAAACAATCAAAATGTAGACTTCCAGTGCTTTTTAAGAGTCTTCACAAAAATATGGCATTTGCTATTGAGGAATTACAGCCATTTTAGCCAGTGTACCTCCGTTTTTAGGGGCTCAAAAGTACTTAGGTAATTGTCCTTTCCTTCCTTCCTTAGAGCTCAAGAACACTAAAACGCCTGGAAGACAACTGAAGTGAAGTGAACCGAAAAATTCTTTCCTTGTTGAATAAAAACTCCTTAACAACATCAATAGAAGTTAAGAGTACTCTGGAGACGGTAGAAGTATTGTTGTCAAAATCTAAAATCGAGCAACACCTCCATGAATGTAAATACAGAGGGTTTACAACAAGGTGCAAACCATTGTAGCATTCAATAACTACAAAGCCAGATCAGACTTTACCAGAAAACATCTAAAACCTCTAGTGATCTTGAATAACATTGTTTGGACAGAGTAAACCAAAATTGTGTTGTACAAGAATGATGGGAAGAAAAAGGTATGGTGAAGGAAAGAAACAGCTCATAATCCAAAGCATAACACATCATGTGTCAAACATGGTGGAGGCAGTGTTATGGTATGGGCATGTAAGGCTGCCAGGTGAACAGGTTAACTGGTGTTTATCGAAGATTTGACTGCTGACAGCAGTAGAAAGATGAATTCTGAGGTGTACAGGACTATTCTCTCTGCTCACATTCAGCCAAATGCTACAATACTGAAAGGGCAGTGCTTCACAGTGCAGATGGATAATGACCCTAACCATACTGCAAAAGCAACTCACTCACTGACTTTTTGAAGAAATTGAAAATTCTTTAATGGTCAAGTTAATCACCTGGTCTCAAACCAATAGAGCAGCTTTTCAGTTACTGAAGCAAAGACTGAAGTCAGAAACACCCACAAACAAGCTGCAAATGAAGGTGGCTGCAGAGAAGGAATCCAGAGTCACTGACTGCAAAGGACTTTCATTCAAATATTAAAAATTATGGTCATGTTTACAATTATCTACACTAAGATCTTGATTGTTTTCTTTCAATTGGAAGCCATAAACCTAAAAACCTCTGTCATTACCCAAATACTTCTGGATCTAATTGTAGTATTTAAGTTATTGGGATGATCAAACAAAAAAGTTATTACACTGTAGCTGAGAAAACACTGTCCTCAGACCTGTTTTGCCTGAAGAATGTGTGAGATTCTGTGTGTGACTCTTTTGGTCCATGATTGCAATTGGATGTAAAACACTCAGTTTTGACCCAATCCAGCTCGTCAACAACTTGCTTCACATTCACACACTCATGGTAGAAACACACAAAATGCAACAAGGCCACCGGAAACCACAACACCTCCCACATTCAGCCACCTGTGGACAGAATCGTCGAGCTGTCAATCCAGTTTTTCAGTTGTTGTTACATTTTCAGCTCATCGTGAGCCAGATAAGTGGTGAAGTTTCTTTTGACTGGAGTGTTATTTCAGGAAGAAAACAGCAGAAAATGTGTGTAATATTAAGCCGCAGTACATTAAACTCCACACTATGCTTTCATCTCCTACAGTACATACACAGAACACCTAACCTGTGGGACTGCTCATACTTATTTACACCTGGCATTAAAATATGACATGTATCTATACATCTGGATAATGGTCTCTGATCTGCACCTGGCATCATTATTTTCATTTTGTCTACATTGTGATCACATCTAATTTTACATATAATATTCAACTTTACATTATTTTAGTTAGTTAGTGTGTTTTTGTTTTTGTTAGTTTAAGTTAGAAGTTACATAAGTAAAAAGACTAGTCAGTCTGAATGGACTGCATTTAAACATGGCTGAGATTGATAATGCCCTTTTTTTCCTGAGTATGCACAAACAGATCAGACATTAATGCTAAAGTAGAATCTAATGATATGCTACCACACTAATGTGAAGTGTGACTGGTTTATAAGCTGTGATTTGCAGATATAGGTGCTCTCCACACTACAGTATGTGTCCACTTCTAGATGTTGACTCTCTATTCCCTCTGTATTGTTTCTCACCAACGAATTGTTGCTTCCCGCAGTAAAAAACTGGAAGCCAGAATTGTATTTTCTTTTTTTCTACCTTAACACACAAGCTTTCCACTATAAACACAGTCTGAATTGAACATAAAATGGGTACCTTGCTCAAGTTCATGTTAGAAGTGCCAAAGAGTGCCAGACATATAACTTGTACTGTATGTTATATAACATATAACCACATTAGGCAAGGTTAGGGATTACACTACCAACCACATACATGCTTCTCTAATCTATTCCACACTGCCACTCCCAGTGCTGCACCTGAAAGAGCACAGGAGGAAAGTTACCTGGCCGATGATGGATGTTGTCTAGAGAGCCACACTTGGAAGTCACATGGCTCAAATCAATCTTCTTGTTCTGTATCAGCACCTGAAACGAGTCAGTAGAAGACATGATCAGAGTTTATGGTTAGGCTACAGTAAGCTGCTAAATGAGATCCAATCGCTGCTATCCTGTTTTTGTAAATTATAGGATAACATATAGTAGTTCTGATCTGCACTGAAGTTTAGCTTCTGATCAGAGAAAATGATTAGGTATCAACTGAAAATGAAAGGTTGTTTACATTCCAGCACAGTGATATCTAATTGTATGTTATTAGAAAACACAAGCATGGATGCACAAGACCACAATATAAGTGACTATTAAATAACAGTTCTTGTGTCCTGCTATCCAGAAAACTGCTGGTGTAGTTATGTGACACACCCTGGAGATCTGAAGAAAAAAACACAGAGAGACACATAAGGAGTGAACCGATGAGAAAGCAAACAGAGTGGGACCAAAAAAGCTTTAAACACAGCACAATGGACGAGAGGAGATACACCACATCCTAAGATGAATCCCTGGAACACGCCTGTGGTCAACAATCACTTTGTTGATACTGTATGTGTTTTTGTAACAAAATATTTGATAGAATTTCTCCTCTCTTAAATACCCTCAGAGGAAAAACACAACAAGAAAAGTGAGATCATAAATTCAAGCCATATAACAAACCACAGCACCATCAGCACAAAGTACAGTATGCACCTTGGGCTGTTTATCTACCAGGAGGCCCTTAAACATGCATATTACTAGCAAAGTTACACAGCATGAGTTTAAAGACAATATGACATATGGTTTGTGTCAGTGCAGGTGAACATCAGGCTGCAGGTGTCTCATCTGTCCAGCATGCATGTCTGTCTACTAACCGTACTGTTGGAATCTTTTTTAATTCATATCACTACATTCACATTATTTGCAGAGAATACTCTACTAAAGACAAACAAAATGTTGCAACTAGGTATATCTGGTGCAACAAATAGGCCTACGTTATGAATTATTAAAAATTTGCTGCAGCTTTAGATCCAGATAAAAGAAAGAAATCGATAGAACAACTCAAGTTTTCTTTTTTTTATAATTCAATTTGACAACAGAACAGAAAGAAGAGGCCATTTTATAGAAGTGTGAGATACTTTAGACATTTAACTTTTTATCAACCATGCAACACCATGAAGAGATGTTTGACTGCTCCAGAATTTATTTTGTAGCATGACAATGACCCCAAACACACAGTACAGCCAGAGTCATAAAGAAATATTCCCAGCAACAAGCAGGATCCCTGGTCTCAACATCATGGAGTCATGATTGGATTTTTTTTATGTACTGTTATTATAGATATTTTTTTAATAATACACACACGTTTGAAAGCATTTTTATTTTACTTATTGTGCCTAACACCTTTGCACACAACAACAACAAAAAATCTTGTAGGCTTTTCATGTAATATTCTGTCTGTTCCGCTCACCCTTGTCATGTCTGAATACAGTGCTGAAAACAGTGCTATACCAGTGGATTTCCAAAGCTGGACTTTTCCAGAAACCTTTGGGATCCACTCCATTTACAGGCCCACTTACTAGCTCCGACTCTCTGTGGCTGTGAGCTCCCATCCTTTTTTGCCTGTTTTTATTGGTGCCCTCAATTTTGTCAATTTCTCGCTATAAACAGCTGCAAGAACTATCAGTTGATGAGTCTGAGGGAAGTGATATAAAGTTAAGAAATGTTAATTGTCTGATTGTTATAAGGCTGATATAACTGTGTTTTCCTAGTGTACGGCACGTTGCTCAGATTAGAGAGTGCAGATGGAGCACACTCTGTGACTGCTGCCTTTAAATGGCTATAAGTTTCAAGTTTTGCAGTAGTTGAGCATGAAAGGTGCTGGCAAGAGTCTTTCAATTTTGACTTTTCCATCAAAATTCATTGCAAGACACAAACCACAAATGAAGAACAGTGTGTTGATGGAGAGCAATCAGGTAAAGAACACCAGCCTTAATGAGTGACTAACTAGAAAAAAAGTGGGAAACTGTGGAAAGGCAACACTGAAGAACACACAACATAGCAAAACACAGAAAAAACACTGACATGAACACTAACACGAATGAGGACAAGACTCACGTTTCCACCTCCTGCTGAGTATCCCCGCCTGTCCAAGGACCCACACCTAGACTGAACATGGCTATAGTCCAGCTTAACACTGGGGATGAGAACCTGCAGGGTGGAGGTTAGGAATGATTTGGGAAAAGGCTTGGGCTTTTTGGCAAGGCACTTCATTTTAAACATCTTCGAAAGTGTTTCCCTTCTCCCACTGTTGAAATATTTTGTTGCAGACCTCTAAGCCTGACTTTAGCACTAACGTAAATAATTGACACAGTGGTTACCCCAACCACGAGGCAAGACCGATTCATCTGAATACATGTCTCACATAAGCTGCAGTGGTAGCCTGGTTTATGCACCAAAATGTTCTACATCTGGTGAGTCCTCAGAGGAGCCTCTGTACTCTGTGATACCATCTAGGATTAGTTTAACATCCTATAAAACTGGATTCCTTGCAAAAAAAGCAACTGAATCCATGTAGGCAGTAAAAACCTTGGTGAAGACTAACATGATGTTTCAAGATGCTGATTCAATTGATTTGTTTTTATGGAGTCTGTACGACAAATACAAAACATTCAGGAAATCTCCACTTTGCACCATGTTACAAGATGTGGCAACTCCTTTGGAAACTTTATGATTTTGTAATTTCTATATTCAGATGTAAAATACAAATGCAAACTAAAAGCATTTCAAACATGAGACCGCAGATATGGTGAATAACTGTGTAGCTGCAGGGAGAGAAAGCAGGTGTGAGACGCAGACACAGAATAGTTTGCACATAAATACTAACAATAAACACATTTCACCCAGCAGCACAGTAAAAGCAGTGGGAGCTATGCTAGACATGAGAAAGACATATAGCATAGAAATATTAGAGAGGAGAGAAAAAGAAAGCAGAAGAGAGACCACGAGCTATGTGAACCTTTTATATCAACATAACTTGATAAGACCAAATAATGGTTTAGAATATTGTCACATCCAGTATAATAATATACAAATAATTTTAATTAGTGTTCAATTACACTGCAGAATTATTTAATATAACTATTATCTCTATATTAGTATATTATAGTAACAGTGCAAAAATGCTGATGAGTTCATTTGCACTCAGGGAAGAAAAGAATAAAAAAGAAAACATACAAATCTCATCTATAGGTAAATTATAGGAAAAAAATCCCACTTCAGTTAAGAGTTATTCAGCAGGAAAATGAGACAGATACTAACTACAATAGATACAAACAGGACACTGTTAGTCATAAATAGTGGGATCAGTTTCCAACTAGCACAGTGTTTTCTGTTGCTTTCTGATAGATCTAAATATTAAATGTAAAATTAGTGAGTCTTTCTGGTCCTACATAAGAGAACAAACTAATAAAAGCAACTGAATAAACGCATATGTTACTATAAAAGTTCTCCCCAAATGCATTACACCAGACCCAGCAAGCACATTATAACAAATATGATTACTTGAGAGGCTAATCAGAAATTAACAATAACAAGGATTTCTATAAGTTAAATGTGCCACTGTATTTAAGTAGCCCAGCAAGCATTTGCTAACATATGGCTTTGGTCATGTGGGTCTCTCTAAACATAAGGCACATGGTGCCAGACACTCGAGCTATTCAGGGGTTTATGACACTGTTCTCACAGCAGGAAGGCAGCAAAAACCACGCTGACAAACCAGTTGCTATGTTGTTACTAGCTGCTCCTGGGTATGAGTAAAATGTAACGTACAGGTAATAATAATAACAACTAAATGCTCTTTATTACTCTAAATTAAAAGTTAATTGTATGTTACAAATTAAAGTAGTAAAACAGGGATTGAAGGTAAAACACAAACTACATTACTACGATGCTAGCCGTGCACGTTTAACTTAAGTACACTCTACAATAGGAATTCTCCAGACAAACTACAGGTAAGTACGGCCACCACCCACCTCCTCAATGGAGGGGATAAAGAAGAGAGGGTACATACATTGCCTTCACGAGGACAGTGCCTCAGATTACCCTTGGACTTGCATTTTGGCAGCATGTGACTGAAGTCCACCTTCTTGTTTAAAATATGAATCTATGGAGAAATACACATATAGTATGAGCCTTTTAACAAGGTGGATGGGAATGAATATTTGTCATAATACTAGAGGGAGGGGGACGCTACAGGGGCTCATGTACTGTGTATTAAATAAGTGTTCATTTAGATAAATTACATTGCTTTAGTATTTGTGGGTATAAAGGAAGTCTTAGGTTGGCAGGGTGTGGGTGGTCTTTAATACTGCAGTATTTATTTGTGGTACAGTTAATAATGTGTGAAACAAGTACACCAAGTTTTTGGAAAATGCAATTCAATTCAATTTTAATTCGGTTTATTTCTATAGCACTAAATCACAGCAATATCTCTTGACCTATGTTGTCCCGTCAATCGTACATCAGACCCAGCTCCAGTTCACTACACGTACTGTGTTTGGGAGGAAATAACTAACTAAAGCATGTCAAATGAAAAAACAATGAAAATAAATATTTGTTAATAATTATTATATATAACATGTTAATGTTTTGTGCACACATTTTGGCCAGAAACTTGGTGTATTTCTTAATTTCTTAGCTAATTTCTCAACTGTTGAAAACTACTACATGATTGAAAACTTAAAAACTTCAAACCATGGAGTGTGCCACTGAAATGCAGTATGAGTACATATTAATCAATGTATTTATTTGATTTTGATGTTGGTTGATTTTATCTGCTTTCCTCTTCCACACTTATAGATTCCCTTCAATGATTGTTTCATTTGCCATCACAGATGTACAAAGAGAGGACCTGCCACGAGCTGATTCCACGGATCGGCCGGGCGCCTTTCTGTGTGGAGTTGGCATATGCATCCCGTGTCTGTGTGGGTTCTCCCTGGGTACTCTTGCTTCCTCTCACTGCCCAAACACATGCATTTAGGTTAACTGGTGACTCAATTGCTGGTAGGTGTGAGTGTGTCTAAATGTCAGCCCTTTGATAGAGCGGGGACAGGTACAGGGTGTACCCTGCTTCTTGTCCAATGACAGCTGGGATAGGCTCCAGCACTTCTGCGACTCTTGAGAGTACAAGCGGTTAGGAGGGACAGATACATGACTTTATTAATGCCTTATTTTTACATGCACATTTAATTAATCATCAATAGCCTTTTAAAATGTATCACTGTTCTAATGAATCAGAAATTTAACACAGTAGAGGTTTTCTAATCATTCCAGTGACACACTCTTTATCCAGGCTCTATGAAAAACACATGGTGCTATAACTAACAGTCCTGAGCTATACCAGCAGGTCTTGGGTCCATGTCACATTATGCACCGTTGACAGACATAGAGTAACGGAGATTAGACGGAGCACTGACTTCCAGATCCATGATGCCTTGTGTTTGGCCTCTGTTGGCATAGTTTGGTCCTTGTGCTTCTATGATGACAATTATTGGACATGTCAGTGTCAGGGTGGCCTAGCAATGGAATACAATACAGGAGCTGCTTGGAAATTTGGACTACTCAGACCATGGAGCCGACTGTGTCTACTGAAGGTGAGGAGTATATAACCGTTATATGAACAATATTACTTGTACGTTATATGTGGCTAAAATGCTACATGTCAACTGAGGAGAGTCTACAGTACCATCTCCAGTCTCATAAAGGCTGTTTTAAACATGTGTTTGGTTCTGTCTCTGGAAAAAAGGTGCTTTACTATACTTAAAAACATTGTTCATCGTGAACAGGAACCTCTGTTAATAAAATACCACACTCACACTGCACAGAAAAACATTCTAGTCAATGGACTGAGACTAAATATCATTGATTTAAAATTTACAGTATTTTAAAGATTATTCTCTGTCTGTGGTAATAGTTTTCCAGTAGTGTCAGTGTGGGACCACTTTAACAATATATTAATTGTGTTTAATTTTACAACATATCTTTTAATTTTAGTACAAATAGATTTGAACTTAAATCACACAAGACACAAATGGCAGTGTTTATTCTGTCTACACACTTCTTACTGAATCTTCTAAAAAACTGCAATGCATCTGCAACTGCAACTCATCAAATGAGGATAAAACCATCGCCTTAAGAGACAAATTAAATTCTAACTTTGTGTTAAGCAGCTTGTGGCCAAAAAGGAAACCAGGCTAGTCACTATGCCCAGACAGTCACCCCTGTGTTCAGAAGAAAGCTGCCAACATGAGTTTGACTCTGACAGGACACACCTACCATCACCCAGTGATGACATGCACACACATGTGTACACAGACTGCAGCACTGTGAGTAAAGACGGTGAAGGTTTTCTACAAATATCAAAAATATCAGAACCAAACAGTAACATTTATAAAGACAATATATTTGTAATTTTGTTAATGCTGAAAATCCTATGAATCTATATAATGTATAATTACATTTAGCTTTATAGTAAAAATGGCCTGCTAAATAAATTTCTTAGGGTGTTCATACTGCATAATGTTTTACTGAAGGCTGGATTACCTAAGACAACCTCTCACAAATACTGCATTAGGCAAAGTTAAAAATATTCCAAGATTTCTGATACAAGCTGTAATATGCTTGTCTCCACACGCCAGTACCAATTTCCATAAAAGAAACAATGTCGCCAGCTGTAGCATAGTCACTGATTCGTACTCAGCATACATGCAAATGTGCACAGATACTCCTGCATGTCACCTTCAGGCCATATCTCCTGAAGATGACATGCAAGGTTTTGTAGCATGATCGCTCCCTTGTGTGGCTGGCTGCACAAAGCAGCACAGAGACCTGGCAAGTCATAAATGCTTAGACTCCTAATCAGGTCATCAGTGGAGACTTGTAAGAGCTGATGGCTACAGACATGCTGCTGTTTTCATTACTATGCTTCTTGTTGCAGTGCTGACTTTGTGTTTCATACTCATGCTGTAACAAGATATTTTTCAAACTGTAGGATACACACTCCCAAACATTCTGCTAATGCACATTTTGTGCAGCAACACACCACACAATTCAAAGTGCAGATTGGCTAAAGCATTGTCCTCAGCTCACAGAGCCAAGAGGAAAAACTGAAGAGACAAATAAAGCTCACAGTTCTGACACTGAGATGTCAACATCAGGTCATTTTCTGTGTTACTGAAATTTTGAGCATAAGAATTTATGGTTAAGAAAAAACACAAGTACAGATTTGATATTACAAGTGTCCATGTACTTGTAATCTTGTCAAGGTAAAATCTCCATCTCAATTTTTGCCCTCAGCATCTTTTATACTGATTCATAGATCTGAAAACTGAGTATACGTCGGATTTACAGCATCACAACCTACCGATAGGCAACAATAGCCAACAATGGCATATAACATTCTGATGCCTCTATTCATTACTGTACTCGAAGAGTAACTGTGTGTGTATGGGTGAACATGTAAAAGTGGGTAGCAACATTAACACTATTACACAAAATAGTCTCAAAGCAGAGGCTAATCAAGACACACTTGAAGAGCAGATTAAAAAAGCATAATGTGAATTTTTGGAAAAACTGAGACAATCAAAGACAGAAAGCCTGAATATGTTTTGCAATCATACTAGGACTGTTACAGCCGGCCCTAGTGTTACTGTGATTCTACTGATTTAATTACATAGAGCAAAGGCAAGAACTTCTCTCTCTTGCCCTGTTTTAATTGCTGCTGAACCCTTCAGTTGCTTTATAGTTCAGAAAATAGGAAGAATCAGACCTATTTTATGCAAATTATATCTACATGTACTGCAAAGGAACAGTATATAGACCTGTTTCTTCATGTTAACTTTTCAATGACACATAGGACAAACAGAAAGTAAAAGTAGGACAAACAAGAATGTCAAATTTCAGAGGTGAGGGGAAGAGGAGCTATAGGTTTTGTGGGAAGTGTGAGAGAGGAGAATCACCTGTCCTCCTTTGGGCTGGTACTTGATATTTTCCGTGGAGCCAATCTTTGACTTGATGTTCTTGAAGTCAGGCAGTGGCTGATTGATGATGCGAAGCTGCTTGGGTGTGGTTGCAGGCGACTTGGGTGGGGTGCGGACTATGGCCACTTTCCTCTCATGGGAAATCAAACTGTGAGAGCGAGGGGTTCCAGGGGTCCTTGAAGATGATGAATAGCTGGGAGGGGTACCTGGGGTGATGGCTGTGGAGCCAGGAGTGCGGGGGGTGGAGTGGCCACTGCGAACCGACCGGGACCGCATTGATTCTGTAACTGGTTAGAAGAAGTATAAGGTGCATAAAGAGGTACTGTATTATAAATTCCTGTCATTGCATTTGTCATAACATTAAATATCACCTGTTTACCTGTCATACTAGGAGCTCGTCCTGTCCTATGTTCTGCTCTCATCTCAGAGTGAAACGCTATAAAAGGCAAAAGTTTTAACATTAAGTGTCAAGAAAAACCATAGTGTTTCTGAGTACAAGAAGAAGCTAGTGAGATAAAACGATGATGATTTTATGAGCACGGTTTCCACTATTTAACTCATTGTTGCACTAAAGCTAGAAAATTAACATAATCAAAATATTTGGTTTTAAAATGTTTGAATTATCTTGAAGGGATGAGATTGTGCTGTTGCTCTTAGACTTTCTAATGCCACCTCGACATTGATACTTTAGAGGGGTTGCAGCCTACATGTGGGTCTGCGAGGAGCTGTGGAGCCAGAGCTGGTGATGGAGGTGGAACTCTCATCGTAGTCATAGTACCCACGTCGACTCAGAACGGCGTGCCGTGGCAGAGAGGACCTCTTGTCTGGGCTCCGTGAACCACCATCCTGTTGGTACATACACAGAGACAACAAGAACATTCTTAGATCCTTGAGGCTATAAAAGGTGAAATAACAGGTTTAGGTGTGAAGTATCATACATTTTTATGTTTTTATGCTCTTTCCAGAATTCCTGCTGCTCGACTGCTGTACTACCATCTACCTACCTTTGCTATGAGTCTCTGTAATACTGGGGAGCCTTGAGGCTCTGCTGAGGATGGATGAGGTTTATCTAACGAGGGAGTCACTCTGGATACGAAGATGGGAATCTTTGTTAGTGGCAAGCGATGACCATGGCACTGAGACGGTACAACAATGGGGCCCAGTAGGTGAGTTGACATCAAAATACAAGACACAGGGTGACAAAGGAATAATGAACATAACAGTGACTCAACATGCATTATCAGTGCAAAAGATCTAATGTATCTTTTGCAGTATGAGACATGAGATATTTACATCAGCTGTAGTGCATTTAGCACTTAATCATAGCCCAACAAAACAGCCATTCATGCACATCCATTGTGAACCAGTCAGAAAGAAATCTGAAAAATATAAATCAAAAGTGAAGGATAATGTGGACTGGAAACAACAGAATACACTTAAAGTATGTTGTAATGACATGACATTTAAGAAATGCAAAAACTGTGTTATTTTAGACACAACAACTGTCATTACCATGGTGGAGGAGTAAAATGGAGTCACGACCACAGCCGCTGGAGAAATGTCACAGGGTGATTCAACACCCACTCAGTAAAATTAAAGTACTCTTTAATGGATCTGTCTTATCCACTTGTTTGAAAGTCATTAAACACAGCAACAGCAGCAAATCTTTAACACATTTAAAAGAACCATATTATATTTTCTCGTAAAATATGAAGGAAGATTTACAGTGGTGTCAATACAGTTTTTCATTCAGAAATTAATACTTAGATATGAAACAACACACTTTACAGCAGGTGAAGTGCTGATCTGAATATGAAATTAGGGTCCTTTGGATGTCACAAAAGAAAAATATAGATATTGAGATAATACCTAACTATTGTAGTGTTTACAGTTTTGGTGTCTGCAGTAAAGCTGCTTAGGCAACTTGTGTTCTAGCACCTGCACATTTATAGCAAAAAGTTACCTCTCTGTTACACAAACAAGGACAGAAAGAGAGCAGATCAAAATTTGGCAAGTACAGTTGTCTGGAGACTGAGCAGTCAATCAGAGTTGAGTTTTTGTTATCAGTGTCAATTTATCCTGACTGATATTTACTTAGCTGTTGAAATCCAATCGGTGACTCTGGCTCTTTGCCAGCAGAGCTTCAAAATGGTATTTCTCTGAGTGAATTTGGTCTCTGAGTGAGTTTGGTGCCAGAGGTTGAGCCATTGCTCTACCAGTGAATTGTACTTACCGATGCTCTGTCGCGGGACTGTCTTGCAACACTGAGAGGCTGGCGAGTGTCTGGCAGGGCCTCTGAGGGACAGAGATGCAAACACAATTTCTAGAAAATCTAAATACACAATACATTTGTTAACCTTCATAAATTGAAAGCCTAGTAAGGTGAGTTCTCAGCATGTTTTATTTCTTTATAAGGTTACAGAAGTATGAAAATATACATTACTCAAATTCACATTCATGAATTGAGCATTGTAAGCTATATGACAAATTGGATGTTCCATGGGAGTGGGTTGTTGCCCCTTGAAAGCTTTGTTCTGCAAAGATCTGGCAGGATATCACACAGAATGGGGGATCGTGTATTATGTAAGGCAACCCTGGAAAACAATCTAATTGGGGCAACACTGCAGTATACTGAGCTTTCATAATCAGTGGCACAGAATTCAGTTTATCAGGGGAAAGTGCAAACTGCCTCTGGAATAAAGCAGCTCAGTCTCTGTAGTATCAGGTTTACAGATGAAAACCATGCATCACTTATTGCCTGGCAACCCCAGGTTAAAATGATCTTGTGATGGAGTGAAAGTATAATTTTTAAAAAGACAGGACAGGTCTTAATAGGTTTTTCACAACTCGACCATGATCATCAAAGTATTTGGAACAATTATAAAAATGGTTATCATATTAATCTGGCATTTCAGCAGACCACCAAGAACTCACCTAGCCCCATAAAGACTGTTTGCTGTAACAGCCGTGAAGTATGCATTTAAAGAGAAATCTGTTCGCTGACCTTGATGTGGTGATGTGCACGAGTGCCCTGAAACCTCAGTTTGGTGTGGGTACAGATGCAGGATGAGACATGTCACAAATGTAGAGCACAATAGTAAAGTCATGCTCTTGAGCCAGGTGTGAAAATACTTTGAGCAACATAGTGAATGTGAAGAAAGACAACTCAAAACAAAAGGATCAATGAAGACAAACAAAATGGGAATAAATTTTTTATTGTGTTCAAACACAAATAAACACAAATGACAAATGACACAACTGCAACCAATAAAATATGTATGGCAAAATTAAATGCAAAAAAAGGAGATAAAATGTAATGGGATCTGTTTTTCTGTGAGTCTCTTGCAGAATATACCAGTTGTGTAACACGTCAAGACAATGTGTCACCTGTGGGCCTTCTCCTGGGGCAGGAGTGGTGCTGGGTTGGGCGGGTCTGGCGGACTGCTGGTTTCATCACAGTCCTCTTGGATGGGGATAGAGTCTGAGTCTCCATTTTTTTGGTAAGGTCAGTCTTCCTTATCACAGCTACATTATCAAAAGTAACAGGGGGATTGACAAAAGAGACAATGATAAGCAGTACTACTGTACTACTGTACTAATGTAACATACATTTAATGTACATTAAGGGCCTGATTTACTAAAGGTTTGTGTGTACTAAAGCTTGAACAAACCTAATAACACTTGCAAAAAACGGCACAAGCTGATTTGCTGAAAGACACGCTCAGCTGTGGGAAAGGACATCATTTTTTGGAGGTTGCGCCTGCGCCTCTTATAACAGCAAGTCATAAGCTTATTATTTGTGTACATATTTGTGCCAACTCTGGTATCCTGCACCCAGTGACACTGAATTAGAACAAAACATGAGTGGTGTTTACGCTCGCAATTTAGTACTCGCTATTTGAGATCTTAGTAAATCAGGCCCAAAGTGTGTGCATTGTTGACACAAACAGAACAAAAAGAACCTTTTTTCTTCTTGAATTCCTCTCTGGGGATGTAAACAGGTTCTTTGCGGACAGGTTTGTGTTCAGGTGTGGAGATGCGACCTTTAGTTCGCACTCCCTTGACTTTTGGTTTGACAGGCTTATCCTGTTTCTCTGGCTTTTTCTGTTGTGTCTGCTTGTTCTGGTCCACGCCAGGCTTTTTGACTGGGCTGAGCTTCTTGGGCAATGGCTCAATCTGCTCTGTGAGCATGCTCTTATCATCATCTGCAGGGTAGCAAAAGAGGACATTAAAAACATTAAACAAAAGGGAAAAATGACCATAATAACAGAACAAAGAAAAAGATACGTCACCTTGTGTGTCAACCCAGGAGCTGTCCAGGATGGAGTCATCCATTGTGGTTTCATCTCTGTCATAGCTTTCTGTTGGCCCTTCTGTTTCTATGGTTTGAGCCTCCTTGTCAGGGGAGGGAGGAGTCTCAAGAACATCACCCACCTCCTCTAGACTGGCAGCCTCAATGTCTGCTTCTTGAGCCAACTCCACAGACTCCTCCTCTTCCTCTACCTCTTTGCGGGCAGCGACGCAAAGGTCTTCAGGCTCAGATGGAGCTGAGAAACGAACACTGTGGCCCGGTTCCTCTGCTTCATCAATGGTCTGGATCACAGTGATAAAATCATCTTCAACTGTCACCACTGATTCGATGGCAGCATGAGTCTCTGGGATCTCCTTTAGAAATGCTGCCCCAGCTCCTGCCCCAGCTTTCTCTAACAAGTCTTCCTCACCTTCCTTCTTCTCAACCTCCACAGGCGTTTCGGCTTCAGGTTTGTTTACAACTTTCTCTCTCTCCTCCTTCTCTTTCAGTTCCCTCTCCATCCTTTCTTTCTCTTCCTTCTCTTTCAGTTCCCTCTCCATCTTTTCTTTCTCCTCCTTCTCTTTCAGTTCCCTCTCCATCTTTTCTTTCTCCTCCTTCTCTTTCAGTTCCCTCTCCATCTTTTCTTTCTCCTCCTTCTCTTTCAGTTCCCTCTCCATCTTTTCTTTCTCCTCCTTCTCTTTCAGTTCCCTCTCCATCTTTTCTTTCTCCTCCTTCTCTTTCAGTTCCCTCTCCATCTTTTCTTTCTCCTCCTTCTCTTTCAGTTCCCTCTCCAGCTTTTCTTTCTCTTCCTTCTCTTTCAGTTCCCTTTCTAACTTCTCTTTCCCTTCTTTCTCCCTTAACTCTTTCTCTGTTCTCTCTTTTTCTGCTCTTTCTTCCCTTTCTCGTTCCATCTTCTCCCTCTCTTCCCTTTCCTTCCTCTTTGTCTCTTCTTTCTCTTGTTTTTCTTTCATCTCCTTTTCCTCTTTTTCTCTCTTCTCTTTCTCTTGCTTTTCTTTCATCTCCATCTCCTCTTTCTCTCTTTTCTCCTTCATCTCCTGCTCTTTCAGGTTTTTCTCCCTCTTTTCATTTTCTTCTTTTAATAGTTTCTCTGCCTCCTCCTTCTGTTTCCTTTCCCTCTCTTCTCTCTCTTTCTTTTCCTTTTCTATCTTTTCTGCCTCTTCTTTCTCTTCTTTGATTTTCTTCTCAACTGCTTCCTTCTCTTGCTCTTCTCTCATTTTCTTCTCCGACTCTTTCTCTTCTTTGTGTATAAAAGCTGGGGAGGCTGCTCTTTTGGGGGAGCCATAAACTTCTCTTTGTTTGAGCTTGGAAGGTGAAAGCACTGGGGAGAGCAACTTGTCATCATCAATGTTGCTCTCCACAGATGAAGTAGGTGACGTTTTGACAGGCCTGGCAATTCGGTCCTTGGCCACACCAGTGAGCTGGTACACATCTTCAGCATCCACTTCCTCATATGCCTCTTGGTGGACCAGTTTCACCTTCTCCCGAAGCTCCTGCAGCTCTCGTTCCTCTTCCAAACTAAGAGGCCTGTCCTCCATCTCTAATTTGCGAATCTGCCTCTCGTAGTCAGCAATCTCCGTTTCTGATGCAGAGCCTTCACCACTGGCTTGTCGTTCAGTCTCACTCACTGTCCTCCCACCTTCTTCTAGTGTCACAGTGACAGTTGGAGTCACAAAGGGCTCACTTGGCAGAGCAGGTGGTTTGTCTTGCTCCCTTGCAGAAATAATAAGCTTATCATCTGTAATCTCCTTGCCCTTTTCTTCAGCGGAATCTTTTCTCTCTATCTGTTCCTGCTCTTTGGTGACTTTGGCAGCTTCTGTAGGCTGGATCTTATCCTCCACAGAGGTGTCTCTGACAGCTAATTTTCTTGCCTGCTCAGCCACTTTCTCCTCCAGGACAGATGGTGTGAAGACCTGTGCAGAAGTGTCTGTAGGGCTGAACACATCTGCAGGGGATGGCATAGGCCCCGAATATTCACTGAATACACAATATCCCATCTCTTCTAGCTGGCTCTCACTACCTCTGGCCCCAGGACTCTGTTCCCCAGAAACTAGGCTAGCTAGTGGGTCATCAGCAAAGGCAGGAACATCAGCCTGAACTGACTTTCTTCTGATAATTTCTGGGTCAGTGTTTTCTGATGCCAGTCTAGAACGGGTACCGGCAAGGTCCAACATCTCTGGCAAGTCTTGTGCCATCACTGCACCATTTTTATAGTTGCCCTTAAGGGGCTGGGGTGATTCTGGAGATTCCGGTTCGGGGCTGGGTTTTGAAACAGGTTCAGTGGTCCTGGTAAGTGGAGGAGATGAGGAATCTGAAGTGACGGATGCTGCAGTCTCCAAGATCAGGGGAGGGAAGGATGGAGGTTTATCCACGGAAGGTGTAGTGACTGGAAGGTAGTCTGCTGACTCATCTAGACTTCCACTAGTGTATGACATGATATCTGTGGCTAGTGGGGAGAAGTTCCTGGGTCTACTTTGACCACTCTGATCCATTGCTCCAATGGTGATGTTAAGTGAGTAACTCCTCTGCTCTAAGGCCAGTTTACCTGGGGAAAGCCTGCACTCATTACTCCTCTCAAGAACAGCAAATGCTTTAGTGTCTTCTGCTGTACTTTTTTTAGTTTCAGATTTATTCTGGGCATCAGCTAGTGACCTGGAATCAATTGTATTCTTCTCTTCGCCAGCTCTGCTGAGTTCATAATAACCCTCACCCTTACTTTGTGAAGCCTCATCAACCTCCATGGCTGATGTTTCAAAATATGCTGACATGCCAGATCTGTCTCTTGCATCTTCTGTTGAATCTCCTCCTTGAACTTTGACTCCCATGGAAGAGAAATCAGAAGGAGCAGCGATACTGCTAAACTCTACCACCTCCACCGATGGCTGTTTTTCTGAGACTGTGATTGGTTCACCATACATGGGCTGAAGTGTGAGTGACCTGGCAGATTCTTTGGCTTGAACATTTGGAGGTACAAAGGATGGCATATCCATGGTTGGGCTCTCTGGTACAACTCGTTCACCAGCAAAGAACCCCTGGATCTGGGGCTCAAAAAACTCCTCTGGGCGTTTCTCCGATCCGATGCTATCTGGACTCATGGACCCGCTGCCTTGTTTGTCTGAGTCCATCTTCAAAGCTGAAAGAACATCTGTAAGTTGAATGTTTTGACCAACATAGAAAGGTGTTGCTTGGGCATGCTGCAAGTGAGATATGTACATATTAAGGCAGGGACTGGGAAAGCTGTTATTACAGAAACAGGCAAAGCTGTCCTCAAAAACTTACAGCACAATGATATGGCCATCACTGAAGAAGTACGACGAGATTATGAGTCCAACAAGTCACAGATGGATGACAATACGACATGGGATGTGACGGAATCAACATGAGGAAACTGTGATGCTAATTTATGGGAAACAAGAAATAAGAGATGGGATGGATATCCATGCAACTCTTCAAAACAAAATAATAGCATTTCTGTCAACACAACAAAATGTTTTGAGAATATTTCCATTTAAAATCAACGCTTACATAGTTTTGCTCACATCAAATGAATTTAGAGATTTAATAGTGACAAAAGTCATTACATAATTCAAAGAATATAGAACAAAAACAGAAGAACTTGCTGGTAGATGACAGAAAAATGCCATGGTGCCACCAGCTAGTAGTGACAAAAACAAAACAAACAAAAAACATTAATGATTTAGATTTTTCTGAAAGTATTTGATGAACTATGTTTCCACTGTAAAACACAACATAACACAGCCAACACAAAATTGAATACTAATTCTATGTGCAAAATTATAATAGCTATGGGTAATTCGTGTTTCGTAAATATGATTGCAATGGTTGCAAAAACCACTGGCATACCAGCACCAAGCCATGTGTCAACATAATGTGAAACCTTTAAGCTTACAGCCGGTAAAAAAAAAAGCACTATTACATTCAGCAACACTTCATCATGCCAACACGAAACGGCTGGCCACAAACACCACAGCAAGAAAATTATAAGCGCAAAGATAACACACAATAAAACCAGGTTAAGTTAAAAGAACATGACTCTTTTCACCAACAAGCCTGTGTTGCCTTGCAGCCGCAGCAGAGCGCAGGGAGAACTACTTGCCATTCCACCTGTATTATAATGCTTCTTATATGCTTATGAGTGCCTTTTGAGACATCTGGCATTCTTATGCACTGGACAATGCAGTAACATGCAGGCAGGGAGAGCAGAGGGCAGGACACACCTGTCTCAGGGCTCTCCACACCCTCTGCCTCCTCCTCCAGTCTGTCCATAGTGCTTTCTGCTGTAGCACTAGCTGCTTCGGCTGGCTCCAGGTCTAGGTCCTGGGCCTCCTCTATGTCCTCTGCCTGCTCTAAAGGCTCAGCTTGGGGGCTGTCCAGCTCAGGCTCTTCCCCACTCCACTGCTGCTCATCAAGAGCTGCCTCGGACTCTGCTGCCTCTGCACTCTCCTCCTCCTCCTCTTCCACCTCTTCCACCTCCTCCTCGTATTCAGCTGTAAGAGCCTCCATGGTCTCTTCTTCTCAAAAACAGGGTGAGAGGGGGACACATTAAGACTACGGGCAACACAGACTTGGGTTATATGAGAACACAAGTTACGATGGGACACTTTCAGCTCTGGGAAAAAATAACTTGAAGTGTTTGCCTGTTAACATATATAGAAGCATTACATATAAAGTACAGAGTGCTTATATGGGTTATGTTCTTATTCTACTTGTACACGTTCTTACATTGGGATCATAATGTACCCAATATTTAAGGAATCTTTATATATTGGTTGAAAGCATCCATTAGATGTTTGTTATTAGTTGTTATTACTGTTAGTTCTCAATATTTTTGCTTTGAGTATTGATTGTAGTCAAGAATAAGTTTTCTTCAACACACTGTGCCTGTAACCAATATTAACCAAATCATCATTGATGACTGAAGCTGTTTAACATAACAGAAACATAAATGAAGTCGAAACACTTCATGGTCAAAGACTATACTATTATGCAGCCATTTCTGTTTTTGCTACTTCTTGGTAATGTCAGGCTCTTTAAAAAGGTAACCATGAGGAGCTACAGTCCAGTGCAGTAAAATTCAACAGCACTGGCTGCATAATGCTGGGTTCTTGTGTAGGTTTAAAAAATTCTGATCTGCAGTCGAATGTTGCTGCATGCAATGTTTCCACTAGATATTTAAGAAGCACTGACAAAGAGAGTTGGTGGGGGCTAGGGAAGTCAGCCACAATTCAGAATCAGTTTGCATAACCACAGTGTATGCTTATTATTCAGCTTCACAGTCAGTGACAAAGTTTTTACATCTCCTCTTTGGAGTGAATGCAGTGTAAATACACTGAGATCCTAGGTTACATTAAAATATTTGGGCAAACAATGACGCATCCTTTATCTTGTAATTCTAAGGACAATAAGCATGTTTGTTCTGAAAGGCTGTATTCCAGTGAAAGTGTTGGTGAGTCTGTGGAGCTGAAAGTCTTCCTTGGTGCCACAGTAAGTGTGAGAGTAGTTGGGATGAGTGTAAGGGGTTTGACATGGTACAGCTTAATTAAAGGAATGATCAGTCTTCTTGAAGAATGAATCAAAACACAACTCTGGGAGATGACTAGAGAAATTTGTGCGGAGACATGCATGATATCTCTTAGGTATGAAAGCCACTTGGGCCTTAAGTCATATCCCCAAAGTCAACTTTGTGGGCCATGTGGTCATACGGGTGTACAAATGCCTTATCTCCACTGAGTGAATCACAATAAAACATTGTCCTGCATTAGAGGCATCACTGCCATCTATTGGACTTAACGGCATGGCTACCACAGGTAGTAATGGCTTTGGGAGAGTAAAAATAAAGGAATATGACTGTCAAACAAATATGAAATTGCTCAAATTTTGAGTGGACAAACATCACAAAGACACACAAACACACACAAAGAGACGGGCGAAGAGACGAACTGACGGACAAAGAGACGGAAGGAGGGAGGGAGGAGGTCATATCACAGAAGAAGAGGAGATTGGTGTTAACAAGAGAAAGGAGAGACGAGAAAGAGAGCGGAGATGGTGGGGGAAATGGCAAAGAGGAACCATGCGTGGTTCACCTTCAATCTGTCTAAAGGCCATGGCCTGCCCTGTGGGGCGAGAGCCTGAGTGCGTCCACTCTGGGCTGAACAATGGGTGCTCATAGTACTCCTCGTCGGAGTGGTAGGGGTCGTCCTCGGGCACGGAAACTGAGATGGAGGGGGCGAGGAACTTGCACCTCTCCCGAGAATTTTGGAAGCGGCAGAGAGGGCCCGCTTCGTCCTCATCCCCTACATCTACAAACAAGACAGACACAAGGAGAAGAACTGCAGGGAAATCTGGACACAGACTGAAAGAGAGAGTGAAGAGGAAGATAAGGATGAAAGAGGAAGAAGAAAACACAGCAGAGGATGTCCATCTTAAAGGCGATTTCAGACAATACTAACTGTTTGAAAATATTAATTGAATATAGATTTTGCAAATTTCATGAAAATTTGACAAAATAAAACTGTACAATAATTTTTCATTTATTTCAGTTTACAACAGCAGCAAACACAAAACAGTCACAGTCTGCCATATTATAATAAAGTAATAACATAATTCAAATAATAAAACAGTTCAACAGCAAAATGCAGTGCCAAACAGTCTCTCAGCTAAAAAATAATGTTGTGGGACTATTGCAACAATTTATCATCTGTTGCAATATTTTGGCTTACTGTAGCTCCTTAGCTGAGATTTAGAGCTATGACAAGATATTTCAATGTACTTAAATAGTAAATCAATAGTTCAGCTGGAGCTGCATGTTGTCCTTGAATTTCTTTTGAATTATAAATGTTAACCAATTTCTTTCTTTGTTAATTTCTTCAGTGGCATTTTAAGATGGACATTTTTTGCAGTGAAAAGGTAGATAAAGCTTAGAAAGGAAAATAACAGACATTTAAAATGGATAACAAAAACAAAGAACCACAACAAAGGGGAAAGCAAAAGGAGGACTAAGTTTGATTGAGAGCAAGAGAACCATAATACACACAGGACATTGACAAGGAGACAGTGACAACTCAACTTTGAGTGGCAGCTCAAAGGTGACCAAGGTTTGGAGGCCAGACATACTCTGAGAATAACAACATGGTGGATTGCTTGATTAAAATACTGATAAAAAGTGTTACACATATGAATACAAAAATTAACTGAACACTTGTGAGAGAAGTTATAATATATATGTACTAATAGTAGTAGCAAAATCAGCTACGTGTTTTGTCATTGCCACTACACAAAACTCTAAACCAAACAGGTCAGACACCTTCCAAGGTGCTGAGATGACCGAGCCTACTATTATCTTTTTTATCAACAGCTACAACAACAGCGATAAATAAACTCTGTGTATACAGGACTTTACCTATCATCTCCATCAGTCTTCACTTCATTTACTCCTCAAGTGACACAGTAAAACTAGCCATCCTTGCACGGCTGCCCCACCTACAGACTCTCCTTATTACAGCAGTCCAGGCAAAAATAGAAAGGCTAAGCATAAAGCAGGTTTATGTTTTAGGTCTTCTTCTGGCAGACAGCTGCCTAAAAGTCATTGCACTGGTTAAGCTAAAATTTTAAAATCAAATAAAGAAGAAAAATGTATCACAGTGGTAAAAAATTTTAGGTATAATTTTAGGTATGAATGTAATAGTTTTAGGCATTCATTTACTTATGCTAACATGCTTGGCTACTATTGTATATATGCTAATATATCTAGATAAGTTAACTAGCTTACCAAGATAATACATATGGTAGACTGATTTCTAACATATGCAGAGGCTTATGTCATTAACTAAATTCCCCTTTTCCATCATACTTTAGTCAGAAGTGTTGAGTCTTAGCCAGATTGTTTGGCTTCAGTTACAGTTAAGCTCTGTCTTCACATGTTTATTGTTTGAAGAGCTAAAAGCTGTTCATATCTGATTTGAGCTTTTATACGTTGTTACCTGTTCTATTACCCTGTCTGGACCCTGTAATGCTGCCAGTAATGCTACTGGGATTTGATATCTGATCCAAAGACACAGCCAAACACAAACAAAAAAGACTGACGGTGGACAATGACAAGACACAACTGTGATCAGACATGCAAAATTTAAGACAGTAATTTAACCAAAAAGACAAACAACAGGAAGTTGAAAAGTTACCCAAACTGGCTGTCATATTGTGTGTGGAAGATAGTGAGGTGTGGAGGTTAGAAAGGGAAAATGGAAGAGGAGAATGATAAAAGAGTGCACTTATTATGTTAAAGTGGTCATGCATATGAAATGCTTTTTTTTTTAAAAAGGTAAATGGTGATGGTGATGAAGATGAAGATACAAACTGTATCTTTTCCAGGTGTATGATGAGGATGAAGTAGCAGGAAGAAATGGATGTCTGAAAATGAAGAACATGTTTCTGCTTTTGGCGCATCTGGTGTGTACAGGACTCTTGAAGTGATATCTATGTGGTTTGTTGTTAGTGGGTTGGGCATTTCCTGAGAGGGAGGATAGTTTCCCCTGTGTCAGCTGACATCAGTACACAGATGTGTTGGAAATTACAAATGTCCACAAACTACAGCGATGGGAAAGAAGGAATCACAATCTTCTCCATCAGGACATACTCCTAGAAACACCCTTAGCATATTTTTGACCCTACCTTGTCCTAGAGGTCCAAAATGCTCTGCTGCAGGTGATGGGGGAGGAGAGGGAGGCAAATTGGTGGTGTCTTCAACTGCAAATGAGAGATAGTGAGAAAGTAGGATAATACAGCCTGAACCACAACTTCACATGGCAATGAGGAGTGGGCTACACTGTTTATCAGATTTAGCCAGAAAAAGGTTGTATATAACTTTCATGTACCCAGCAATTTTCAGATTTTGATCATGAAAATCAGTGATGTTCACTATCTGTTGTTTGTGATTGCCAGGTGTGACTGTTTATTTTGTAAATTCAGTATGTTGTCTTATAAAAAAATTATAAGCAGACTTGTGTCTAGCTTCTAGATTGAACATTAGCAGTGTGGTGTTTACAAACAGCAGAATGAAGTGTGCTCTTCTTCTAGAGGGCTGGACCTGAAATAACCTCCAGTCCCCTGTGACCACTAGATGGAAGAATAAATATTTTTACTGCACCACTTGCACAACTGTGTAATATAAGTGGGAGCTTACCTGATGGCAGACGTTGGGTCTCCTGTTCTCCCTTCAGTACTGCCACTGCTTCTGCTGTCACCTCTTGCACGATCCGAGCTGACACTTGCTCTAAACCACACACACACACACACACACACACACACACAGTTAATCAACTTTAACTTTTTAAATTTTAATATCTAAACAAGCATTCAGAAAGATGAACTAAGATGGGACGACAGCCGAAAGATAAGCTAAAGATAAGACCAGCACATTAGGACACTACAGTTTGGTTGTACTGGGGAGTTTCAAAGCTTAAGTCTCTGTGTGATAATGTGAAGGGCGCTGAAACATGATGCTCAGTCAACTTTCATGGGATAAATCTATATTAAAAACATACTAAAGTTTCATCTAATTCAAATTCATTATGTTTCACTTGAATAATGTCACTAAACACCTGAAATGAAAACCAATGTGAGGGAGCTGAAATCGTTTCCATAACTGCAGGGATGCTAGGGCTGCTGGTGTAGGCTGTGAGTGTCACCATGGAAACCCATCATCCTTACAAAAGCACAGACTGAAAATGAAACCTGTACCAGCTGAGAGATATGAGAAAAAAAACTCTACTTATTAAAAAAAGGTCGTTTTGTGCTATTTTCTTTATTGAATTCAGACTTTTGCATTAGATTATTTTATGACAATATTAGTGTTAAATTTAGAAAGAGGCTGTAAGTGCTGCCTTGCTGTCTGACACTGGTGGGCAGCAGGTGCTAAAAATGGGCATCACTGTAGCAAAGGCTCAAGATGAACAGCAGGTGAATCTAAAATAAAGAAACACATCACAGACAATGTATGTACATGTCTCCATGTGTTTTAATATTTAATTTTGTGGCAAACTGGTACAATTTATTGTAATGATCACCTGTCTCGCTTTCTTTATGTAAGACCTGTTTAAATTTTGTCTGGTATGCAAAGGGTGCTGCACAGTTCTAATCAAACTTGCGTTCATTTGCATAGTAACAGTGGTTATGTGCAGTTGGGTGGCAGTGTGATGCCAGCTAATGCTGCAGTTTCAGGACCTTTTTCTATCCAGCATCACCCACACATTAACTCAAACAAACTGGAAAGCATACACACATGCAATTACACACATACACACGCTTCTTCCGGGAACACTTAACACAGCCCACTCACTAACTCAAAGCAGCCATTTCCCATTTTCAATAGGGAAGTGCGATAAACATGTACCGTTTATTCACTCTTTCCAGGCAAAGCCTATTTTTTATTCTTTCAGCACAGGAAAATAGAGCTGAAACATGGCAACAGAAAATGACATCAATGGCTGTAAAATCAAACAACTAAAAACAGACCCTGACGTTAAGACATGAGAAAAACAACTCAGCACATTCACGTGCATGGTTTCTTAGTGAAACATCTCTAAGATTAATAAAGAAAATACAGTACATTTCTTGCCTTATATGAATATTACATTGCTCAGTTTTCTGATTAAGAGCTGAAAAATTTGTTGACTTACTTTGAAATTCTTTTGTGGTTTAACTTGTCAATAGTACTGTATCTCTGCAGAAAAAAACATTTTACTTTGCTATAAACAAACATTCCCTCTGTTTGTTCCTCTCCTCCTATCTGTGCACAGTGGATATGCAGCGCTTAGTACCAGAACACAAAGATGAGCAACAAGAATATTAAGGTCAGGAAACGTCAAACATACTGATTTAACACCATGCTTTCACTGGCCATTATACTCACTAGCTGGAGGGTTCTGTATTTCCCACTAGTTGTCTCTGACCCTGTTTACACCTGGCATTCAGATGCATCTTGGTCAATGGGATCACAAGTTGACAGCTGAGACACATGTACACCTGTACACATATATGTTTCTCCAAGTTGTCCAGCAGGCCACTTCCAGAATTCACCACTGCTGTGTCATTTCCACTATAAGTCCAAAGGCTATGTGTACAGCTATAAACAGTCCAGTTTTAATAGCAGGAATGAAATTTAGTTTGGGCAGGTTCCTCTGCCCAAATTAAAATTAAGTATCTTGTTTCACTGACACTCAAACTAAGCACATCAGAGTTTATTTCCATGCTTCTGTATTTCTTCCTTTTTTTTGTTTTGTTTTAAGTACAGTTGTAGTTATTTTAGAGAAGCATAAAGACACGTTAGCATTTACGCTTAAAAAAGTATTTTCCAGATGCGTCAGGTGACATTCAAAAGCAACACCGAGACATCAGTGGGACATTGTGGATTGTTTAGTCTTCAAAACAAATCTAATCTAGATGTGCATTCATAAAGTAATAAAATGACCTTGTCATGTTTGCAGAGCTGACTGGCAGTGATGAAAACAATCCTGGGCTGTTTGTCTCAGCATTTCTCTGACAGACTGACGTCAAATGACACAGCCACATGCCCATCAGTGACTTTGACAGCAGAAAACCACAAGCACAGCTGCTTCGATATACAAAAAGACTGCATCAGAGTCACACACAAACAAACACGCAGACATTTTCTTGCAGTAAAGTAAAGCATGCATTACCTGTATGGCAGACTGAAGCTGAGAATGCTCCACTCTGAGCAGAGACTAAGACTGGAAGCCTCGAGTCAACGCAACACACAGGCTGACTGCTGCACACATACACACACACTGCAAGACTGAGAGGGCACAGAAAGAGCAGGAGTGCTGTTCAGCTTCATACCAGCCGGCACCCAAAATGAGCAAAGCAAGCTGTTGCCATGGCAACAGACTGGCGGGCCACTGACTTGGGTCCATATGATATTCATGCCAGAAACATGTCTTTATGTCATGTCTACAGACATAAGTATAGAGGAAATGATGGCGGTAACATGACTGAACATTTTCAAGTAAATCTAATAAAGGCTGTGTTTTTTTTCCACTCAAATAAAAATGTAATAAAAATATATTTTTTTAAATCATAAACACTATGCATTATTATAAAAAATATGCATTCAATCATTAATCATCAGATCATTAATGATCTGCATGTCAGAAATGACAATGTCCATTGTAGAGTGTCCGTTTAGTTCATTAAATCAAGTTGGCAACATTAATCCAACTGATGTCATACTCAATGTCTTTCTATGCGATCCACAAATACATTAACTCTCTGTGACAATCTTTAGTCTGCATCAAGCTCAGATATGGCAGCTGTCATACAGTACACCCTTCCCTTCCATCTACACCTATGGTGAAAAGAGGAATATATCAACAGTTGGTAGAAACTGACAGTATGAGAAGAAAAACTGACTCATCAGTCATGTACAGTAAAACTGTCAATGGTCCAAAAGGATTATGGACTGAGTATTGTACCATATGAGTACAATCATCAAGTCTCACCTGTACTATTTATTCCAGGTGAGCACAATTCACTAACATCTCAAGTGTTTTGTTTTCCTAAAAAGGGATTTTTACATTTTCTAGAGGCACCGAAAAAATAAAGTGTCATATTTTTCATTCTTGTTCTTGTTAGTTAATAAAGTTTTGACATATGACAGTGGGTATCAGGCCACGCGATCATACAGCACACAGCACTACACCAGTCCTGAACTACAAAACCTTTAAAGCGACATTTTATTCCCACACACAAACCAAGACTACACACTTGATGGTCTACATGGCCCAATTTTATATCACTGTATCGTAAACTAAGCTCTTGTTGCAGACAGGCTCAAGTTTCATCTTAATGCTGTTGTTTGCTGAGAAGTATAATTTATTTCCTTGTATTCCTTCTTATTCAGAGGTATTAGCCTTCCCAATATTTACCAGTTATATATTTCCCTTATATGTACAGTAGAGTATCTGCTCTCTTTTAACACATCAGGAAACCACACCCTTAAATCTATTCTTGTAGACACTTTTTTAAAGGTGACTACTTTTACAAAATACCTAGCATAATATGCTGCCATGCTGCCATTATCTTTTTTCATCTATGGGCATCAGTTTCACTAACTGTGTATTAGTGAGCATGACAAACCCTGCAAACATTGGATTTGAGGCTTCATGTTTGTGACCACACACCAGAGTAAATCTCCTCTCTGCTGCAACCAAACATACTGATGTAAGCTGATCAGTTGGAAGGACTTCACCGATTTAAAATTTTGCCCTGGCTTCTTGACACTACGTATGTCCTGTAACGTGTGCCAGCTCAGTGACACAGACGTCAGTCAATGCAATACCACTAATATAACACAGGGGCTTACTTGATTTGTGTGAGCCAACTACTCCCTAGAATAAACTTGACAACCCTTTTCATTCTTTCTGTTTCTATTAACTTTGTTTCTTCGTCCCTTTCTCCTTCTCTTTTCTTGACCACTTCCAGCATGGCTGACTGGCTTTTACAACCTCACTTCATTGCAGAGTCAAGAGGGCAATTTCGTGCATCGATAGTTCCTAGCTGTGTCTGAAGAGCTTTTCACAGGGAGAGAAGCTTTACAGAGTGCCAGCATCAGCCCTTCTGTCACCCATCCTGCCCCACTTACCCTCCACCCTGCCCTGCTCTGGAGTAATCCTAATGTACACTGACAAGATGCTCCGAAGACAAAAACAGCTCTGGTTACACAACTGATGAAAGAATATGTCACTTTTGTGCAGTTAATTGTTGCCCATAAACATTGGGGTGTTAATCGACTGTTGGCAGCGATGATCAATATCTATATTTACTTATGAAGATGTAGATAAAAGAGTAAAAACTCCATGGCGCTCTCCTCTCAGTTTCAAGCCATGACTATGAAGTTGGAAGGAGGCTGTTTACTGCTTTCATGTGTGACAGAAGTTAATAATATGCTTGTGGAACACACAAGGATCTGGCACTTGTTAATTATGTTGACCCACAAAGTGCTACTTTAGCTTCTTCTTGTATTAAAAAGCAGTGTATAATAAGCAAAAAGTGAAATAAATGTTTGGCCAGATTTTAATATTTGTATGTGTTTTAGTTAGAATTTGCTCAGTTTCATTATAAGACATTATCCAGATGTTACTGTATAAGAGTTCTTGGTCTGGTACTAGTATGTTGAAATTTTATGTGCCAAAAACAGTTCGAACTTCTCTTGATACCAGAAAAGAAATACTGTAGGAACAACACAAACTTTATGTAAATGTAATACAATGTAATATAAACACTGTATATACTGTATGTAGTTCAGAAATTTTTTTTTAAATTATTTTGTAATAGAATATGATGACAATCATTAGAATATTACATGGTACAAGGTAGTTCAGTTACTGAAGTTTCTTATAATCACAGTTTGCTTAGACACTGTATGGTTGTTCACTTACATTTACATTACACTATCCATCCATCCATTTTCTATACCGCTTAGTCCCCGTAGGGGTCACGGGGGTGCCTAAGCCTATCCCTGCTGTCATATGTGTGTGAGCCGGGGTACACCCTGGACAGATCGCCAGTCTATCGAAGGGCCACATATAGACGAACAACCATTCACACTCTCACTCCCCAGTTAACCTAACTGCATGTCTTTGGAGTGTGGGAGGAAGCCAGAGTGCCTGGAGAGAACCCACGCAAACATGGAGGGGAGAACATGCAAACTCCACACAGAAAGACCCTGGCCAACCCCGGGAATCGAACCCATGACCTTCTTGCTGTGAGGCTATAGTGCTAACCACAGCGCCAGTTATCGATATTTATGTCAAAATGGTTGCTTGATTCGGATGCAACTCTCTCATAATCATCTGCACTACTGTTGTGCTATTTATCTATTTAATCAAAACCTAATTCTGCTACATGGAAATAACTAAAGACGGGTACTGAGGATAGAAAAATGGTCAACTTAAAATGGGCACGAGTTACACTCAGAAATACTGTTATCAGCCATCAAAACTAGTATCACTTAAGCCTTAATAACGGGGAGATGGGAAGATAATTAGGCTCTTGTCTTTGCATGCTAAAATGGCTTTGTCTGTGGTAAGCTACAGGCAAATGAACAAAAGCCCTGGAAAAGTAAATTGTAGGGGAGGCGTTGCCATGGCTACTACCAGTGGTACATTATCATTCTTGTCTCCAGGGTGTGAGTGAGGGTGTGGTGGTGGTGGGTTGAGGGGTAGAGAGACAGATTTTATGTGTTAATTATAGCACAGTAATAACAGTATGTTATTCTAGCGAGGCCTCAGAGTGCCGCAAACCTACACACAAAAGCAGACAGGACACACATAGTACACAGACAAAATTACTATTCTGCACACAACCTTTGCACACAAAGTAACACACAAAAATGAACTCATGCACACAACTCAATGTAAGTCACAGGAAAAGCTCACACATGCACTCACACACACACACACACAAAGATGCATATGCAATCACAGCACAAACCTAGCAATGCATTCTTAATAACTGAATCACATATTGCCACATATTAGTTCTGTATTTACATTCTTTGAAACTGACAATAAAAATCATAATGTGTTTTTCATTTCCTGTGATTCTGAATATCCACTGGATGCACATTTTACTTTGTTTAATCCACATGAACACAAATAACAAACTTCCCTTAATCTACTGTACCTGTACAAATATTGCCCCTATCCTTCAGTGATCACAGGGGAATGTGAACCTGACATTTGTACTAATCATTAAAAGCAGACACATGAAAATAAAAAGATGTGAAGACAACATACCCGCTGTTATAGCGTGAGCGCCAGTTAACTCCCCATTGAAGCCGTTCTCTCTGGCAGAGTAGGAGGCTGTGGCCATGTGAGCCCCACCGGGCTGGCAGGTCCTGTAGGCTGAAGAAGAGTAGCCATTGGCCCCATGGGTTCCAGTAGGCTCCTGCCCCCCAGATGGGTCCCACTGGGGGGCACAGTCTTCTGGCTGTCGACTGTCTGCCATGCTTGTGATAGCTAGCAGCAGGGGAGGGACGGGGTCACTCCTTCTGGCTGACAGGCAGGAACGGATGGAAAAGGGAAGAGAAAAGGCAAGGCATGGTGAAAATCCAGCATGTCAGTGTTATTAACTGCAATGTTAGCAAAGTATGACAAAGGACAATGAAGACGTAGAGTCGAGGAGATTCTAGGACACGCTGCACACACACATCCACAAATCTCTTTTTGCCAGTCATAATCCCTGCTGCAGCTCCATTGAGCTTCAGTGTCAACAATTCTGAAAGTGCATCTGTGCTTGTTTGAATTTGTGTATTGGTCGTTATGTGAAATACTGTCCTTGGATGTTGGCAGGAAGGTGACGGTATGTATTGCTTTGTGAGAGTGTGAGAGAGTGTGTGTAATTAGTTATATAGCCATTGGTCCATGTGGAAATCAGACCTGGTTGAAAGTGAATATCTTGAAATTGTGTGACTCAAGATTGGGGAGTAGTAAGGTGTGTTGTGATCAACCTGGGCAGACCCTGTCCAATACTAAACAAGCAGTTTGAATAAGGTAGCTACTGAGGCGTTAATATTTAGATAAAAATCTAACAGCAAAAACAACAGGTAGTTCCTGTTTTGACTGGCACCACATAACCACTGAAGGATTTACACATTTATAAAATCCCACGTAGAGCACAGATGATTGGATAGTATGGAGAATAACAAGTAGGGGAAAAAGAGAGAAATATTGATCAGCCCACACAATCGCCTGAGGCAGGGACAAGGAGGAAGATTATGTGTGCTAGACAATATACTGTAAGGCAGAAATGAGGCAGAAGGAAATTAATGGGTTTAGGTACTTAAGAGTGTATAGGTTACAGTAAGTCCTTAACTCAGGATCTGCTCCCGTTCTGAGGATAACTGAGGTAGTTTAATTAGCTGATATGAATATACGTTACTTCTTTGTTCTTTATAGTTCAATATATGTTGTTCCACTTTCTTCATACTCACATTGATATCAGCACATAATTAATTGAGGCAATTTTTCTAATTATAATAGCACCAGTATTGGCCTTCACACACCCAAACTAATGTGGCTGTAGTGTGAAAGGACAGAAATAGAGCTAAACAATGCAAGAACACACTAAATAAAGAAAATACTGTGGAAGACATTTCATGATTTTTGCAATAGTTGTGTCCGATAATAGCATGTGATGAGCGGTCTTGTGCATCATGGTATGTGTGGAGGGGTTATCTGTCAATTAGCTCTGCAGTCTACAGAGACCCAGAGAGTAAAGGAAATCTGTCAGAGAAAACAGGAGTTAATAACTGCTGCCTCAGTGAGCACCGGGTGTTCACAATGTTTAGTCATTCAGGAAATCCTATAGTCTCATGGCCACTTTGTTGCTTCATGTAGAAACTCTTGGATTTTGATTGGATATTAGACCCCAATAAGTATCTACGAATATCTACGATATTACTGTTGCAACAGATTTTTTTTTTTAATTTTGCATAAGTAAGGTAAATCTGTAATGGATTTAAGATCATCTAAAACTATGGGGTCTTTTCCAACAGTGGACTAACAAAGGGAGATACTGAAATCTAGAAGTTGGCAAAAACCCAGACACGCAACGCTCTGCTTCTGCTGGCTCTATTTAGAGAATGCTGCTTTGGTAAAGATGAACTAGACACAACTGGTGGAAAACCACATATTTTAAGATAAGTGTTTGCAGAACACGCAGTACAACAAGTTTGCTATTGACAACAGCAAACATGGCATCAAACACTAGAGAAGCTGGAGAAAATATCCAGAGACAACCTGTGGGCAGTTCAAATAACAGAAGCTCTTATTTAGTTTATTGCATCACTGTTGACCATGAGTCAAGGTGATCATGTTGGGTATGGACTTGATCCAGAGCTGATATTGACCTTCATACAGCAATGACAAATACCACCAGGACAGTATTGTTATTTCTATATTTTATGACCCTTTTTAATTTTGAAAGTGCTCTTTGATAGAAACTTGAGCCGGCACACAAAAGCCAGTGACAATTTAAAAATATAGGGACAACCTAAAATATACTGCTGCTGGGGCAAAGACAAAGAGAGGTGGAGTGATGTGTGCTGTGGAAGCTTCATTCACAATGTGTTTCCTTCAGAGCTGAGTAATGCAAAGCACCATTGACTCCTGACTTTGATCCATTTAGACTGCAAGGGCTTGTAGCCATTGTTTTAGTTTATTACTATTCTGCTGCACTGTGCTTTTCCTTTTGTTAGAATTTAGTTTTTATTCCAGTGGTTTTTAAGCAGCTTTCCCTGCTGTATTCCCACAGCCAACCCTTAAATGATGTTCCTATGCAGCTAAGTTGAATCATTGTAACATAGAATCCTAATTTCAAATTGCCCATATTTTATTCAGAATAAGTCATAAAAACATATTAATTAATTAATTAATTAATTACAATTGAGTAAATAAGGTAATTTTGAAATTGATGGCAGCAACACTTCTCAAACGTTGGGAGAGGACCATGTTTACCATGGTGTCTTTTCTTTTAACAACTAAAGGACTAAACTGTCACTACTACAGGCCACTGTCCTGTTTGTTTCCAACCATCTCTGCATTTACAGCTTCTAATCACCTGATCAGGAGTAGGCCAGGGATAGTTGGAAAACAAGCAGGACGCTGCCTTCAAAAAAAATGGAGATGGAAACCCGCGACACAGGCCATTTTAAAAGAGCTTGGTCCCAGAGAAGATGTTATCATGTTTGCCTATGACTTCTTCTTTGTATGATAGAGGTTTCACTTGCATTTTTGGATGGAATAGTAAACTTTGTTCACAGACAGTGATTTTTTGGTTGAGGTTAGAGAAAGACTGGTTTTCTTTAAAAGTTAATAATAGGGATGCCACGTTATTATTATTAACTTTTTTAATAAGTACAAGTACTTATGTTTTAGTACTTGCTAATACTGAGACTTAATAATATTGCAGTGGCATAATTTTTCATTATAAACATTGCAATTACCGGAAAAGGGCAATAACTCTGTTAACTGTAATCTGACTGACTGACTGAAAATAAAATACACAACATGAAACTATTGCAGGGCAGCATGGTGGTGTAGTGGTTAGCATTATCGCCTCTCTTGTGTTCGATTCCCAGGTAGGCCACTTTTTTTGTGTTTGCATGTTCTTCCCATGTTTGTGTGCGTTCTCTCTGGGCACTCCATACTCCCACAGGTCTCAAATTAACCTGACATGCAGCTTGTAGGTGAGAATGGTTGTCTAAAAAAATGGCTATAAGCCCTTGCAGCCTAAATGGATCAAAGTAAGAAGTCAATGGTGCTTCGCATTTCTCAGCTCCGAAGGAAACACAATGTGAATAAAGCTTCCACAGCACACATCACTCCAGCTCTCTTTGTCTTTGCCCAAAAGCCCCAGCAGCAGTACATTTTAGTACATTTGTGTCCCGGCTCAAGTCTCCGTCAAAGAGCACTCTCAAAATTAAAAGAATAATAAAATACAGAAATAAGAGTAATGTCCTGGTGGTATTTGTCATTACTGTATGAAGGTCAATCTCAGCTCTGGATAGAGTCCATACCCAACACGATCACCTTGACTCGTGGTCAGTTGAGGAGTGTCAATGGTAATGCATGAGGAGGGAAAGAAGTGTGGCCTGGCTTCCTGGGGGCCTAGTGAAAGGCCAGTGACAGTGTTTGTGTATGGTCTATAGGTTTGTGAGTAAGGATGTGCTAGATGTGTGAATGAAACAGCACCACCTGTTGGGTCAAAGCCTAAAAGAAAACCATCTGTCCCTTTACAAAGCATTATAAAAACACATCATGCTGGGTCTTGAGGTTAGTGAATTATCGTGTGAATTTACACCATTTGCACATGCAATGCAGCGTTATGATGCTGCAATAAACACACAACAGTACAAGATACTGTATGGTGTGAAAACTGTGGATATGAGAAAGAACACAAGTGCAGAGGGGTAATAAGAGTCTTGTCAAGACGGGTTTAGAGGGGAAATGACTGAGAAGAGCAGAAATCACACGATACCAGACAATACAGTATATACTGTCCACATCGTACACAGTCCTCCAGGCATGGTGTCCAGTGAGAAGTGTATAAGATGGTGATATGATAGAGTTGGACATCAGGCATCTAAGCAGACAGCAGGTCTGTTGCACTTGGCAAAAAGCCTGTGGCACTTTGCCAGAGGGATGGTCGATGGCTTTTTCAAAGAATGGTACTAAAGAGTCAGCAGACAAACAGAGCTGCACACTACAGCAAATGGATATTTAACATAGCAACTTGTAACCTTGGTAGAAAGTGGAACAGTACTGAAACTATAGAATAAATCAAAAATACAGATCAGTGCTTTTACAGTTTAAATAACACTAAAACCACTGATTTATTTTCAAAAATAAAACTAGACCAAAACACTGACATAAACATTTAAAAATAAAGAAAAAAAGTGACTTATAGTGTATAAAAATATAACACTTTTCAAAACATATTCTGATGTAACTGTGATCATAAACGTCAATTTTAAACATCTGAGATCCAAGGGAGGAGAGACAAGTACAGTACATGAGTGTGAATGATGGCTGAGTAATGTTTATGTTTAGCATGTAAACAACTACACAGTAAAGACTTTTGGGTTCTTTCATCCTGATGTAAAATTTTGTAAAAATAAAAAACATTTGTAAATATTATTAAAAACATTTAACACCTGAACTTAATCAAACTCAAATAAGACTAGAGACGTAACATGTTTTTCATGGTCTAAGTTGGGTAAACCTTTGGATACACACAGGTTTGTAAATCACTGTGATTCAACAAAACATTAAAGTGACTTGACAATTATTTT
>OMLM01003287.1:125134-137597 GCA_900302695.1 Helostoma temminkii | reverse complement strand
TGCAGGAATGGAGAAGAAGCTGCTATTTTGCATGGCAATAGGCTGATAGTGTGTATGGGTGAAGTCATGGGGCTGGCTGGTCATCAAAAAGATGTTGAATGTGAAGGAGGCTGGGCTCCATGGCTAATTGTGTTGCCCAGAGAAAACCCAGGCCAGCCTGTTCTCAGCCATTGAGGAGTGCAGGCGCGGGTTTGAAGCCTTTCAGGATAAGGTAGAATGGTCCCTGGTCTCTGAATGGACCCTTCTAGAAGCTGAGAATAGCTGAAAGACAAAACGAGAGGAGGAATGTGATTATTGCATTGGACCTCATTCCCTGAGAGTAAACTGTGTTGGCAAACACTGTTGAAAGAGTTCACTGGTGCTTTAGAGAAATTGATACTGTCTCAGCTGAATGTGGTGGTGAAACATTAATACTGGCAAAGAACTGGCAAAAGAGTGAAGCTCCTCAACAGCCTCAACTCTTCTCGGTCATGGTCATGATTAACCTTTGATTACTCTGTATTGATCCCAGATAGAAATCAGTGTTTACTGTGTCCATAGCTCACTTAGCCACCTGGAGCCAGAGGACTTTTGTTAATGACCTTGTCATCTCCTCTGCACAGGTGGTTATCTCTTTTTATACAACTGCTCTGGATACACATAACCTTAAAACTCTTTCCTACTATCAGTGTGTCTCTTCTTCTCTGTCTTTCACTCCTTTTCTCTTTGTGGCCATTATCTACAATGACCATGAAAAACTGAAGATTTATAACCGTCATATAAGAGGAACATGAAATGGTTGGTGGCGTTGCAGAATAAAGAGCCAATAACTTGTCCTGGCCCTTGTATCATCTGCTCCACCTTGACCTTGGGTGCCAGGATATTTAACCAAACATATCCTTGAGTTCTGCCAATTTTGTGTCTGTCCTAACCTTTTAAAAATGTTCTATTCGACCAGGGTCTTAGTTTATAATCTCCATCCATCTCTGTCGGCTGGCGAATGCAACCCTGAAAGACATAATCGGATTTTGGTGGCATTAAACAGCGAATAGCTGCTGTCATTGGACAACCTGCTAGTAACTAGGTTTAGAGGGGAGCACCACATTTGTCAAGTGTCAACAGAGGCACAAATTCCCAGATATGGACACGTTCTGTCCACTTGCTCTGTAGACTCATACCAGCTTCACACTGCTGTTAGAAGCTGTTAGGGTGACCGGGGCTGTCTCATTTCATTTGCTGTCAAGCTGAACATACAAATTAATAGGTTTCTTTAAGCCGAAATGAAGATTTTGACTGTAAAGGAATCAGGTAGGTCATCTCTCTGAGGTTGAACGCTCCCTGACACTGGAGCCAAACAGAGTTTAAGTCCTTTTGAGCACTCAACTGTATTAACAATATACAGCACTCACAAAGCAGTGGGTCACAAATAAAACCAAGACAATGGATCATTTTGATAAATCAACAAGCACCAGTTTGCCAGTTGTCTCAATTAGCATAGTTGATTAATTGTTTGGTGTATAATAAAACTAACAGGGTATATAATACTCATTACTCATTTGAGAAATTGAAGAAACAGTGTTAAGTTTTTTCTTGGTTAAGTAGACTGAATAATCAGAAACAATAGCTTTTACCTTAGAACTGTAGGAAATTTAGTGTTGTTTGTACCAGACATTGCACCCTTGACCTTCAGAAAGGTAAAGAATGAACAGATTAGCACATAGTGATATTTAATTACTGCCTCACGCTAGTATACGTCCACCTATCAGTCAAGTTGCACTTTACATTTATGTCTATCTGGACTAACACACAGATGTGTGTCAATCAGTGAAATTCCAGACGAACATGAGGTCTCAGTGACCTTGACCTTTAACCTTTGAGCACCAAAATCTAATCAGTTCATTCTTGAGTGCAAGTGGATGTTTTACGCCAGTTTAGAAGTGAGAGGGGAATCCACTGCTGCATAACTTCAGTTTATTAAAGGAATTCTCTCAAGGTGTACCTTTAAAATGTCTTTCTTGAAAATGGATATATGGACAGCCTGCAAACCTAATTCCACTGTTCACTGGCTGTCACCAGTGTGGAGGCATAAAAATGGCTGGAGTTTGCAACTACAGTGTAGGTTGGCGAAATAACACTAAAACTACATCACTGCTATACTGACCAGTGATTTTAATGATTCTTAGAAGTATTTCTTTATGGACATATTCTCTCTTTCCTTCTAACTGCAAAGTGAGTTGTGTTGTCTGTGATCCTTCACCTGGCAATATTCATTTCAGATGTCTGTATTGTTTGTTGTGGTAATGAGAAATATATATCAGACATGGGGCGATGTCTCATTCATCACCGCTTCGACTGTCCGAGCATCTCTCCGCCGAAGACAGATAGATGGCAGAGTATTGTCTGCGGCTGACACTGTTGTCGGAAACGGTCATTGTGGATGTGAATGCTGGGACAGATAAAGCACAGCCTTCACTCTTTCCTCTGTAATTGTATTCTGTCGCCATACACTGGAGATGTATCAGATATGAGTAATGAAAGTCCTAAAATGATATGCTTTCCTTTTTTCAAGAGTCATACGCAAACTTGTTTATAACTGGTTGAGAGGGAGGACAGATATTTGTATGTGTATGTGTGTCAGAGGAGCAAACAGTGATCGGTAATCATTTGAAAGGGGAAAATGAGGCGCCTCATCAATCACGCGGCGTTCGTTAAAGGTTACGTCGCCACATCTGAGGAACATATTTGGCCTTAGTGTGGGGAATAAAAAGTAATTATCCTTTATCATCAGCCAGAGGAGACCTGACATAATTAGTTTTTTTGTTTGAAGCTGATTTGGCTTCCTGTCCTTGGGGATTAAATATATCAGCCAGTCATTTGAATGTTAACCCGCCATTGGTCCGTACAGACGCTGGTCTCCTGTCCTTTAAACGCTGTCTATATGTGTTGTGTCTTCACGAGCTGAAGTACAATGCTGCCAGTCCCTAAGGTGATATGAGAACGGTGTTTTGGGATGGCAATGAAAAATTATTTCTCTTAAGTCATTATGAAGTATCACATTGTGAATTAAAAATCTGTTATTAACAGCAAGGCCATATGACTCTGTCCTCATTTTCACAATAATTGATATTTCTAATCCAATATTACAAATCCATTTTGAAATGGGCATGTAATATTTTGTAATGTCTGCTGCTCTTAGCCTCTAAACACTGAAACCCTGACAATATTACATCCTAAAATTTTCTTTTATGGTGGAAATATAGCTGTTTGTTCAAAATGATGTGCATCTTCATTGCTTATTCATATATTCATTTTTCACATTTTTCAGATTGTAGAGATCTCATTTTACACACTCATGTAAATGAAAATTTTATAATACAGTTTATTAAATACATTATTTTCGCTTTTTTTAGTTTGTACATTATTGTGTTTATTAGCTTGCTATGGTATCACTATTACCGAACACATTGTCTTATCTGATTCAAGAACACAGAGAGAACATTTGACATTTTGTGAAGTTAAGTTTTGTTGATTTGATTTTACAATATTGGTCCCTTGCTATTGTGTGCATCTTGCAATACAGTGGGAGATAAAGTGCTAATATCGTGATGTATTTAAAAAAGAAAAAGGTTTATTATTGGGCATAAACCCCTTATTGAGTGTTGTTGCCACTCTAATGAATCCTCAAGGTGAATACATGCCTGATGGATTCATATGTCAAACCATCTGTACACATTTGTTTTTGTGATATTTACATTTACATTTACATTTGGCAGACGCTTTTATCCAAAACGACCTACAAGTGACATACAAAAGCAAGCAAAAAAAAACTCTGGGAGCAGACACTGAGGGTAAAGTTTCACAAGAAGAAGAGTTTAGGTTTCACACGTGCAAATAATTTTTATTTTTTTATTACTTTAGGAACGTTTCAGAAGAGTTCTATGTTTTCAACTGTTTTTTCAATATTGTGAGTAAGGTAGCTGAGCGTGCAGAGAGAAAACTTAAAAGTGACATTGTTTTTACACCAACAACTACCTGTAGTGCAATGTGTATCGTGCAGTCCTTAGATATCGTGACCACGGAGTGAACTGTAACGATTTAGAATTAGAGGGGAACAAGACCACGGTGGCTTTCTTCCCACCATCACAAAGCTTCTAATTACCTGCCACTTTCTTTTGTGTTGTCGACTTCTCACTGGGTTGTAAAGACATAGGGAGGAAGAAATATGGAAAAGAGGAAAGAATGAAGGAAGGGGGCTGAGAGCCTATAAGAGAAGGAGCGAGTGAAAGCCAAGTGAAAATCCATATACATGATTTATACCAGTGCGACTGTGTGCGGTAGGCAGGAGTTATCTTTTATTTATGAGGGCATCAGCGGCAAAGCGCCCAGATGTTAAGCTGTGTGGGGATCTCATCTTGCCAGAGTCGCTCTCTGGCAATAAAGCTAGAAGGTAGGCTGTTCGGGGCTGGGGAGGGTGGTGTAAGGATATGTGTGGATGAGAGATGAGGCTTTGTCTACTCTGACAGAAAGCTTTAGGCTGAATAGTTGTGTCTGTGACTGGGAGCCTTCACACTGGTGTTGGATTGGTTAAACTAGAAACACAAGAAATACAAAAACCTTAAAGCACTGATGGAGTCATTTACTGGACTGGATCGTTTTCCTCTCTTCCATTATTTATCTGTGGAAGACAAGGCACTTGTTGTTTTCTCCTCTGTCAACAGCTCATCACAGGGGTGCTGAGGATTCATTATGGAAATGAATCCCTTATTGTCAACCTCTGCAAATCAGATGCAAAATCTCAACGTTGAGCATCATCATCATCATCATCATCAATCTAACCTCACATTAACACAGCCTGGATATGAGAAATGTCTCTCGTGCTAATAGCACTAATAAAGACGGTCGCTAATGTTGTCATGAGAGCCGAGGTTGCCGACAGGGCAGCAGTTCACACTTTGCATGTTTGCTATAATAATAGTTTTTTCATAACATTGCAGCATTGGTGATGAATTCTTAACAGCCCCAGGGTGGAGTGTAGAGGGATTTGTGAACCGTAAGAGAAAGGGAAAGGTTACACTATGACCAGGTCACTGAAACCCTCCAGCAAACCAGCAGGTCCAGTAGTTGTGTTTGTGCCTTCTTTACAGCTCCAGCAGGTTTGGTTGGAACAATATCCGCAATTTTGAGCATCATATAACCAGAGTGTGTTTATTCTTGTAAGGATGCATAATTATTGAGATCCACACACTTTTGAGTTATTGTGCATGTGGAAAGTGTGTACTGCAGTATATGGTTCTGGACTCTGTATGATACCTATATCAGAGTATGGAAATACATTTTAAAATAATGTAAAAATGGAAGATCTGTGTATGAGCTACTGAAATGAGACCAAAATAAAAGCCAGTACAATTGAAAAAAGTACTTGCTTAAGAAAACAAGTTTTGGTGTGTTTGCAGGGACTGTGTTGTGACGGTGGCTCCTAACTTGCCCCTCCACCTCTGCTCCATTAGCTCAATTGAAGCAGTTAGTTACAGTGAATGGACAGTATTACTGTGACACTTCTTGGCTCCTGAAGCAGGTGCTTATGTTGTAAAATGCATTTAATTTCGGTGCTGAGCCGCAGCTTCTTAATAGCTTGTTCCCTATTAGCAATTACCTAAAATGGAAACAGTTTTGCCAAAGTGTTCTAAACGACCTGTTTGGGATTTTAAAATATCTTAATTTGCATTCAAGAGATCAAAAGGGGAATGAAGGGATCCCCAAACATTTCCAGTTGAGTAACCACGAGTATCAGAATGGTAACACTTTTGATAACAGAAATCCGAGCAACTTTCACATCAACTGTGCACTGCTGCTGATGAATAGTATAATCCCAGTCAGTGACAAATAGTGAATGTCTTCTATCTGCAAGAGGAGTTTTCAGTGTGTGCATGTGTGACTGTGTAACGCTGCACACTGAAAGCAGGCAGACAAAGAGCCACTCCCTGCTGGATGTTGTAGGCTGTTGTGTAGATGAGCATCTTGTTGAAACACAGAAGAAAGGCTCTGTCTACTAAAATAAAATAATATTCCACAGCACAGGGGATGTAGAGTAATATATGACATGTTATTGTTTATTGTTTATCATGGGACTGTTTTTAATATCTGAAAACTGTGATGCACAATTTTCTAGTCTAAATTAGCATGGTTAGCAGCTCTCCCAGTCCCAGAACGACTGATAATGAAGGGGTTCTGTTTGACACCTTATTAAAACAGCTGTAAGTGAACATCAGCCAGAGAACTGCTTTATTTATAAATAATACCCAATAACATAATGTATACCATAACATACATTTACCAGTTATTAAGTTTTTTCCATATCACAAACCAACAGAAGATATAGAGGCAATGAAAGGAACCAGCTCAGTTTCATCTCAGTGTCACTCGATGCCTTTAATAATTGTACTACTAATGCAGTTGCTTCAAATGTTATACCATGCAGATGATGCTATCAGTTGTCTTATAATTACATAGCAGCCGGACCATAGCTGTGAGTTAGTAGATTTATATTTCACTTCCCATCTTCTTCATGTCATGTCTTCTCATGGTTACAGTAATAAACAGTGTGTAACAGGTTAGGCACAAAGACAACTTGGTTAGGTTAATATTTATTTTTTTTAAGCTTGTTTGACATTTTGGGAAGTAAAAGTAATTACTGTCTAGCCAAAGATAACAAAATCTGTCTAACCAAACCTCTACAGCTCACTATACATGTTAATGCTGATTTATTATTTTATTAAGGTGAAAATAGCAGTGTATTATTAGTGGGTTTGTTTGTGTGGGACTATTTCTTGTCATAGAACAGTGACTTCCTGGACAGTGATAACAAGATTACTGAATAGAGACAATCTTAAAATAGGAACATGACTTAAGCTCTGTGTAAAATTATTTATTTCAATTCAAATAACGGTTTTATGAATTTATTCAACATTTAATTTTGCCTAAACCAACAGTTCAATGTGTGTATTACAAATTCAAATATATGGAACGCAAATACACCAGACAGCAATCTTTTTCCTCCAGCCTCCGCTTCAGATACCCACTTGCCCTGTGTTGCTCAACTTTCTCGTTTCCAATAATAAGATCAGTGGGAAAGACAAACCATGAGAAGCAAATATGCAGCATAAGAGGAAAGGATGTTTCGATCAAGACACAGGGAGCCTAACCAGTACCAGACAGCTTATCAACCTGTACAGCATCTACTCCTCATGACAACCTCCATAATAATGTCTCTGCTTAGCAACCTGTCCCAAAGGCCAGTGGTGTCTTCATTTCACTGCTGTTAACAATGGGAAGTGCCTCAGAGCCATAAAAGACCCCCAGGTTTATCCTGCTTAGTGTTACCATTAGGAATATTGTGAGAAAGTGTGATACATGCATGTGTTTTTAGCATGTGTGCTTGTGTATATGAAAGCAGAGACCGATGCATTATGCGAATAATTCATTGACATTTAATGGGATTTCAGTAGGAGCTTGTGTTGTTGACAGTTTACAGTAGCTGCCTACTTCAGTGTGAATTATTAAACAGCTGTGAATTCCTATTAGTGGTTGTGACAATGAAGCAGACCATACAAAGAGCTGGATTCACAGACACCACCCACACAAAACAGAAACCAAAGAAGCTGCTACGTACATTATGCTGATTTCTCTCATAGTCACAAGAGACAAATTTTGTTGGACTAAATGTGATTATTATTCACACAAGTTTTAATAGTTGCAGAAAGGAAATAGTTCCTAACATTATTTAAAGACAAGTCCTCACATACACATATATACACATATCCATATACACAAACACATATAATCAACCAGAATGAAGAAACACCACTTCCCGAGTCGCAGGGAGCTTTAATTTATTTTCACTTCGCAATGAGACAAGGTCATTTGCATTTTTTAAGCACCTCCTCCACCCATCACTAGAGCAGAGACACACAGGAAGAGAGAAAAGCACAAGAAAGCTCAAGCTTCAATAAAAAAGCCTTTTTTTTGGTCTGTGATTTTGATTTTCGAGGATGTTTGTGTCTACGTCTTTGTCTTTCTCATTATGCAGATACACAAGGTTACAGTGGCTGCCTGCTGGGTGTCAGTGTGTTTGCTGTAGTGTTTTACTATCTCGTCTCTGCTTTCGACATGAACATATGCACCATGGACAGGACTGTTAAAAGCCAAGGTGTGCCCTCGACCAAGCTGTCTGTCAGTGGGATTGGTTGGCTGTTTGTAATCGATGGAGCCTGGCCCACAGACCAGCCATCTAAATCCATACAGACGGCTGGGAAAGATGAGATGGCAGTGGAAACATGGGCTGCAGGAAAACTGTCACACACACACACAGTCCTTGTTTAAATGGTTCCCCACTGTTTGAGACCCCATCGATCAGTTAGTGAGAGTGTGGCATTTTGACTTAAACTGTGCATGGATAATGGGCTTGGCAGGCACCATACAGATAGTGGGACAGTAGCACAAGAAGCAGGCAGAGGAGATGGGGGGATGCTCATTAATCCAGAGGTGTACATCATGCTGTGTACATTGCAACAGGCTGCAGCCGGATTGAAGAGCATCTGGAGCCCCCCTTCCCTCACTGACCCACCCCTCTTTAGAGCAATGGTTTGGCCTGGTCTGGTGTGGTTGACTGCCAAGGCAGATGGTACATTGGGTGGGTACAGGCTGGGCATGAGATGTGCATGGGCAATGATGTGGGTGATGGAACACAGACATGCTTTGGTTGGGCATGCTGGTCAAATTTACTTAGTGACAAAGTGTAATGTGGGATTCATGGCTGTGCATTTTGGGTGACTTGAAAGTTGATACTGGAGGGATGTGCGAACCTGTAGCCTGTAGAGAGTTCCTGCATCAAAATATCGTCCGATCAAACAGACAAACAGCACTGGAAATTGCTATTTGATCTTTAATCCTGTGCACAGCAGCACAGACAAATGACTAGCAGACTAGCATGCCTTGTTTCGCCTGGTTTTACACCCCATGATACTGTTGTATACCTACAGAACTAGAGCAGCAGCAATCATATCTTACAGGCTTAATGGAACAAATTATGCAGGTACTAGTGAGTCGTGACACACTTTAATGTTCAACTGAGCTCAGTGGTTGTGACTCACACAGAATAATCCAGCCAAGCTATTATTGGCCAGTGGTTTTCAGTGACCAGCTTTACAGATGGTTTTAAGGTGATATTTAGTTCACACATTCATCGCACGCTGCTGTCCAGATCTCTGAGTGCAGGTCTGCATATTCAGTTAATTTTTGCTGCTTGTTCAATGGCGACGCTGACGGGATCTTTCACCTCTGATACATCAGTTCTGCACCAGCTCTGTCTGGTTCTGCTCTGCAGAAATACATATATCATGTGTAACGTGACTAAACAGCCACTCAGTGGTTTCTAAAGTCAAGACATCAATAAATTAATCACACTCCCATTACAAGCTAAACTCTAAAGTGACTGCAGCAGTATCACAAATGTCAATACTAATACTTTTATTTAGTGTAAACCTACATATACCAGTTGAATTGTAGGAGGCAAAAAGGTGGATCTGGGAGCAGGAAGATGTTCTGTCACACAACCAGATGGTTCACATCAGCTTTGGTCATCATCCTCACTGCTGTACTGTCTGACTCCCTACCAGCTCTGTGCTTCTTTCATGCAGCTGATCCTGATTTCTGACTTCTGTGAAGAATAAAATAAAAGAGGACTTGTCTTTTTGGATAACGGTGTTATTTTGACTCAATAGCACATTTATGTTGTCTTTTCTAATCATACAGATTATTTTGTGCACATGCATAGTCTTGCACATCACCTCTGATTAGCCAAGATGGGCACCAAATGGAGCTGCTTAATTATTCCAAAACACCGAGAGGAGAAAATTGCTAATGACAGGCAACCCAACATTACAACGGATCACAAGAACACGTGTGCGACTTTGTGTGTGTTTAGCTGAAGTAAATTGTTCTGAATAGCTTAATAAGCATAATCTGGACTACATATGACTGTATATGACTGTATACTTGGAAAGAGCAGACAGCTTCATTTTAATTAACTCACAAATTTAGAGGAACAGGAGGTCGCAGTTTGTGTGGGCGTGCTGGACCATTGCTATGAAACACAAACCTTTTTGTGGTCTCATTGCTGGGACCTGAACTGTGAAAGGAGACATCTGATAGGCTGACTACTCTCCCCACAGTGGAGATCCTCTGAGTCTGTGCTGTATTGTATCAACTCAGTGGGGGATTGTGGAGAAGAGACAGTGATGTCTCATAGCTGCTTTTAGTGCATGCTAATGGCTAATTAGACATTTTACGACTAAAGCTGCATGGTTATTCTCATTACATGCTACTCAGTACTCCCAAAGTGCCATGACATTGTGCTGAGTCTGTGGAGAAGATCCAGTTTGGTTTTCAGTATTTCACATTCTTTTTATTTTGACGTATTAGTGTTTTTTTCATAGCTTCAAATGTTCAACAGTAGCAACACCCCATCTCACTCTCTGTAGATGCTTTCTGCATGTTCAAAGTCCTTCATCCTGACATGATAGATGCCCTGTATGTTTCTGTCAGCTTAAGTCCTCACCCGGACTCTGGGTCATTACAATGCTGTCTGTCAAACACCCACCATATTAGACACAGCACCATTACATTTAAAAGGACAGTGTGTATGTGTGTATCTGGGGTTTTCCACTGTTGCTTAGTGATAAAGCTGTTAATAGAGTCGCCTCTGAAGATGTAGATGTCTTTGTGCTGTCTTAGGAACGCCCCAGCTATCATGATAATTTGACTTAAGGGAATCCAGCGTGTGCATTGGTGATCACTGTATGTTTGTGTATGTGGGAGGGTGTGAGCGAGTTACAGGGGCCTGTAATAATAGAAATTCTGTATGTTTCTTGGTTTGACATATCACCGTCTCATAATTGGAGGGTTTTCCAAGACATGTATGAGAGGAAATGATGGCATTTGCACACAGTATTGGCTAAAGGTCATAATGAAAGGACTGTACCTTGATTTCAAAGCTGCTGACCATGCTTCATAATTTTAACATGTATACCATGTTTTTGTCACACGCTGTACCAGCATCTGCAGGTAGTAGCGTTATTAATGCTACCTTTCTTGTTTTATTGGTGTAATGTGAGAGACTAGCAGCAGCAGCAACTGGCAGAAATCAACACTCAACCATAAAAATACAAACCCATTGTAGTACCATTTTTTGGTCTATTGAAATCTAACCAAGCTTTGGAAGAGCAGTAGGATTCAGGTCTGACATGTTGAGCATTGGAGGTGCTGGGTTAAACATGCTATTCTCCCACCCATCCAGTTCACCTCTCTGACCTCATGTCTCGGGGTGATGATGAGTTCCTCTCCTGCTCCTGATAAATTGCTCAGCAGGCCTGCCTGAACAAGAGGAGGTGTGAACTGGAGAAATTGCTTCCCTCTCCACAGCAAATATTCTTGGTTCACTGAAGCATGTGTTTCATGGAGGCAGGGGTATATATCATATCCAGATTTTTATTCAGTGAAAACCCAAATGTTTATGGTGAGTTAGGAAGACAGTGTGACCCACCTATTCAATAGTGAGATAAACTCAGCCGTGCACAAACAAAATTCTCACTTGACCTAGCATCCTAGCAGAGTTGTAATTCTTAGTATCTCAGCAACTTATTTCACCCCCTTTCATCATACTCTTAAAGGTTTTACCTTCAGTGAGAACAGATTGTGCAGTCACAGTTACACAGCCATTACACTCTCCCATCCTCTCGCAGTGAGTGCACTCCACCTGTCGGTGTTTTTTGATTGCTGTAATTGAAGGACAATCAACATGGCTGTGTGTCTTTGTCGGGAGGTGTTGTTCAAATTGAGTTTTGAAGCCATGCAGGGAAAACTAGAAGGATGGCACCAATTGCAGCACCATGGTGTTTGCAGTCATACTGGACCCACTGGTGTGCGTGTTTGTGTGTGTGTGTGTGTGTCGACATACGATATACTATAAATGATTCATGATGCCATTACATTCAGTGAAAGCAAGAAAAAGCAAGTTATCAGCAAAATTGCAGGACACTGAATCTGTAAAAGGTGTAAATTTTCATTATAAAGCTGCATCAAACTTCAACTATGTGGCATATAAATAATAATAGTAATATGGAGTCATTTATTCTCACCTTCACTTCAAAATGAGAATCTCCTGAGTTGCCACCATTTCTAGATACTTTCTTTCAAGCCGTCATTTGTGCCATGATAGATGTTTAGAGGCTGAAACAATAAGTATGTGTGACTAAACCCCAGAATCACGCCTGAAAGAACAGAGGTCAACCTTTGACCCTGAACACTGACACCCTGCATGTGTGTGTGTGTATGTGTGTGTGTGTATGAGTGTGTGTGAGTGAGAGAGAGAGAGAGAGTATTTTTCGCAGTAGTTTTACAATGTACTACAGAGTCCTGATTAACTAGG
>OMLM01003287.1:107518-123621 GCA_900302695.1 Helostoma temminkii | reverse complement strand
ATGTAACAACCTAAGATGCAACTGTGATAGTCGAAAATAAAATGACTTACAATTAAGATAATGCTATTCACCTGTCAATCAACTAGACTTTCTCCTTTCCCCCTTTTCAACTTTTTAAATGAAGAAAGGGAAGGCTAATGAGAAGATAGAGAAAGGAACAGCAGAGCCACTAGGAAAGGGGCCTTTCTTATCTAAAAGGTTCATCTGTGGCAAGCCGCTGGAGTGCTCCATCTCTTGTAATAAACTTGATCCCAGAGATCTGCTGATCAAATGATGTCCAGTCAGTAGAACTCAAAATTGAGGGTCGAGCCAACAGTGGAGGAGGCGATGCAAGTGATGCATCCTTTTTAGGAAGGCAGCCTGCAAAAGACCATTTGTTGAGACTTAAGACAAAAACCTCACTTTTCTTCTCATTAGCTTGGGCTGCCGTGCGCTTCAACACTCCTGAACAATGGCTTCTAGATAAAGCTGAGAAGCTGAGCGGGAATGACAAGCTCAAACACACACACACACACACACGTGTGAAGACCAATGTCTGGTTACGCTGTTGGAAATCTACAATAAACAAAGGCACTCTATTACTAATAAAATGCATTTATCCAAGGAGGGGTTTAGCAGGAGAGTACTGAGACACACGCACATACACACATAGACAAACAAAGCTGTTAAGATCCCTGGGCAGTTTTAGAGACTTCTGTTTGAATGTGAATCAGTGGGATCCAATCATCATTTAAACCTTGTCTCCAGAGTGTGTGTGTGTGTATGTGTGTCTAAAACAAAGGGGTATCTAGGCTCAAGTTGTTTAAATGTCTTCTTGCCAAGCGTATTTGGCTTTACTTTACATGGCACACTGTCACAAACACCTGCGCTAGGCTATAGCCTGTCAACGTTGTGACAGATATTCTTCATATTCAGTAGGAGTCCTGTTTGTTCTGCATCCCCTGCTGCGTCTCATCTGTACCTCAACTTGTTCCTGTTCCTTACAACACACACACACACACTCACGACGTGAAGGCTGGAGGTAATGGTTCCCATTTTTCCTTAATGCCAGTGGGTCAGGGAGCAACGGCAGGGCAGAGCTTCATTACAGCAACCCAGCATGGCCCCATGTCTCCTGTAGGGATTCATTATATTGCTGCCCCCCCTTCTTCCCCTTCATGCAATACAGTTACATCTTGCAGTCTTCATAAAGGCTTCTCTATATTGTCAAACAATGATTCTCCAGATTTGGACTCTCCTGTGCTGTGAGGATGCCTTTTGTGTTTTGTTGTACCAAACACTTAACCTGAGCCGTATTTGTATGAATTACTTGTAGTAGAAGCAAAATGTTACTTAATTACTCCACAACAAAATGCAACTTAGCATTTGTCAAGTGCTATGCAGAAGTGGCTAGTGCCTTAAAATTTCACTCTGCAAGACTGTGCGCACTGCTGAGTCTAGACCTAATATCAGATTCTGCTTTTTGTTGTAGAAACAACCACTATTCATTTGCACTGGAGACACACCACCTGCTAAACTTACAGACAATGCATAAAGAATTATTTTGCTTAGATAGAAAAGAGCAAAGAGCGCTGCAAAAGCTTCCTCATACTGTATTTCTTAACACATTGGGGCAGTTTGTTATTTTTTTCCAATGACAGTATTGATATACGCACTATATTAATTGTTACAAAAAAAACCTTTTCTTAAAACCAGCAGCAGAAAAATACACTGTAACACACACTATATACAGATAAAATCAAGATTTATACACAGAGACATGCATTTATTATTTTCAGATCTTCTGTGTGCAGACTACACAAGCAACACGAAGAGCCACAAACTGATTAATGGGAGTTCATATATAGTTTCTGCGCCCAGGTACAAGGCTCTTGATCTTCTTTTGTCTACAGCAGACTTGTGCATATCACATTCATACTGATCTACCTTCTGTCCTGCTCTGCATCTGAAACAACACACTGCCAAGGTGACACTTTTTAAAACTATCTATGGCTGCAAAAATCAATTTACACAACAAAGGTAGCGGGGCTTTTCACATTTTCACATTCTTACTTGAGCTACAGGGTTGTCTGTGTACTGATTGAACTGTGGAACCCCAGCACAAAGGAACCCATTTAAAATATATTTATGCAATTTAAAAAATGTGTGGCAGTCATTTGGAAAATAAGTACCCTGTTCTTTATGTAATTCATGCATTTTGCACTTCCCATTATATCTGTGGTGGTCTGGGGGAAGTTATGAGTACAACAGTATATTCTGTGGTGTGGTTACTGTGTTGCATAGTGGTGTGCATATTACCTCATTGGTTTGGGTCTTTGCCCCTGTTATGTACTTTTTACTGTGTTTTTGTATATATGTACATTTATTCTACATGCATCTAGATGTGTGCACTTCTGAATGGGAGCACTGGACTGTAGCAGTGACAGTAATACAGTGTACATTATTAGTAATTGCATTGTTGAGTAATGTCAGGAATTCTAGTGGGATTTAGAATGTGAAAAGTAAATTTTGGAAGCCTACCCACAATCTTTGGATTGTGATATTTTATATAAAATTTTATATTTCTGGGGTTTTAGTCTCTTTATGGTTATTTTTATTTTCTTTGTGTCTCTTTGTGGTCATTTGTGTCTGTGTAATTCAGTTTTCCTTAGGAATGTTAATATTTACCTCATATACAGGTTCTGCTCCACTCGCCCTGAGCCTCTACCCTTTAGGCCCATTCAGTAATCTATCCATCTGTATCTGTCACCATCTGACTCTGCTAGAGGGGCCACATCAGATTCTAGAGGGGAGTGTGGGGCTTCATCTACTTTGAATAATACCCACACATTCATCATAGCGTGCCGTGCCCTACCTCGCTCCTTACCAACACTGTGGCACACAGATGGTGAACTGTGATGCCACAGCACAGCACATCTGGACTACTCATGTCACAGGGTTATTTAGACTTTCACAGCTGACATTCTCTGTTGGACCTGAGGCTGCAGCTGAACCCAGGAGACGTCTTTAGTTTAGCCTCAGGGCCAAAAAGTGTCAACACAATTACAGGGTTAATGTCAGACACACACACACACACACACACACACACACACACACACACACACACACACATATTACCTTTAGCATCCATCCTCACAGTGAACAGACTTTCAGATTAACCATTGTTTCCTCTCTGAGTGTTTCCTCATATAACACACCACCAGTGGGGAGTGCAAGTTTTCATAGTTGATTGATGTCTTCAATCTAATCGCCACTTTCATTCTTGTTTTATTATTATTTATTATCCTTTCTATGCATGTGATGCACTGTGTCTCGCGTGCAAATTCAATCTGCGAGATGGTTTGGATGGATTGAGCGACAGATGAGGTTTTGTTAGGCTGTAGTATGACACTTCTCCATGTGTGCTGTTGGTTGCTTCATAAGAGATAAGGAAGTCAAGGACAAGCAATTTGTTTGAGGTGTAAATTAATTTGCTACATGAAGAAAAAAAAACTGATAGCGATATGGAAATGGAAGTAATTAAAATGATAGATTGGATGCTGCATGTGAGATTCATGTGTCATCGCAACAGTGCTCCCAGGATGGAGATTCACAGCCATAAGCGGGAGTTGAGATGGCTCAGCATGCACTGGGAGATGATTATTTGGACGCTGAGAAAAAGCTGTTGTATTAACTCTGTGCTATGCTGTGCATCTTTTGATCCTTTCATTGTTTTCTTTCTGTTGCCTTTTTGTCCCGCTTGTATCTTCATTCATGAAATGGTATACATGATTTTACTCTTTAAAAAGTTGGTAGCAGCATCTCTTGGTTGCTTACTGAGGACAGTCCACTGGCCTCATGGTCAGCTGTTTCTCAGTAGAAAATGGCTTATTCCTGTGGAAATAATGAAATGAGATAATGTGTTAATGTGTAATTTGGAAAAATCAGTTTTTCCCTAAGGAAAATTGGTTGTTTGCTAGATTTTATTAACCTGGAAAGAGCAGCAGGATACAGTTCTGCAGTCCAGACTTTATTTGTGCTCCTTCTTCTTTTGAAGATCAAACAACAGCCAGTCACATAAACCACATTTAATAAACTACATTTATTTTTTACTTTTTGTAATTTAATTAGATTTAGAGGTGTCGTAGGTGCAGGTAGATTCAGTTATTATTACCATGTTTCTCCTGTTTTCAGCCTTTATGCTAAGCTAAGCTACTGTAAGTTACTGGCTTAAGCTTTAACTGACTCATATAGTAATAATCATCTTCTCATCCTAGTCTCAGCAAGAAATTACACCAAAATGTCAAACAATGTTGTTAAATTAATTAACTGCCTTTACTCCTCTATTTGTTGTTGTTATCCTACTAAATGTCCTTGGAGTCTTTAATACTGTTTTGTTCTCAGCTGTATCCTTCTCTTGCTGCAATAGCACACACAGCCTTTATTTAATCATCTAATTTAGTCTCCAACATGCTTGTACGGGTTAAATACAGAATACAGGACAAACCACACAGTGCGTTTACACGCCCGAGTGCAGTGTGAACCAGAGCCTTTAACCACCTCTGCAGTCCTCTGTATGTGCTTAGAGCGCTCTGAATAGCTCAGTGATAAACAGACCTATTACTGAGCTCTGATTGACCAGTCCACAGGCAGACCTGCTCACTCTAAAGATAGCAGAAGCTATTTTATTGCGCTGCTAATCTCTTCCGGCTCCCTATTCTTAATTTCCTCTTTTCTTTGCTCTCTCTCTCTTTTATCTCTTTTTGTACAGCTCTCAAGGTCAACAGGCTTTTGCCTCCATTGACAGTACCTGACCATTTCCACTGAAAATGGTTTGATTTTCCCTCAAACCAGTCACTGTCACATGGATTCTGACAAGTGATTCCTCTGTGGCTTTAAATCAGCTTTGTAGACATACTGGGCACATACTCCTGGATTGTCACATGTCTTTGTGCTAAACTAAAAACGCAAGCTGCACACAACAAATGCATCCCCCTCACACTTGTGTTAGTCATTTTAGTAACAGCTTTTGTTCATCCACAGCTACTGCAGATTGTCAAATATCTTTAATTCTTCACCTGAAATTCACTTTTACTTTTGTTCTTCCAGTTGAAAATGTCCAGTCACACCAGCTCCCTCTCTTTTCCCTTTTCTAATCTGTTTTCTGGATTTTCTGTTGTTTGTATTTTGCTCAAAGCTCTTCGAGGACCAGAAAGTAGCAAACATTAGCAGTGTCTAAGTACTTAATTCTGAAAACTTCTCGTGTCTCTTGTCTTGTCCTCATTCTCTCTTCCTGCTGCCCTCTTTTTCTCTTCCTTAATCATAAACCATTTATAATAAAGTTGTGTTTGTGTGTACGTGAGCACCATAAGCCAAATGTTTCAAGAAATGTAGGTAGTTGGATGGGTGTCATTAGCATAATTTCCCAGAGGCGCACTGAGCCTAATTATCAACATGGCTGTATGCAGACTAAAGCACTGCTCATCACATTAGGATGGAGTGTTTATGCCCATGCTCCACCAGGTCCCAGCTGACTACCTGGAGATTCACCAATGGCACAGTTCAACTCTCAACAAAAATGTTCATCTTCCACACTGCAGTTCCTCACCTCGAGCACACCAAGGGGGTTGCAATAATGGAGAAAATCAACGCACATTTAGATGCATAACACTGGACACTGTTAGACCATCTGTTGTCGCCTGTATACAGAGCTGTTTCACTTGACTGGTTTTAGATAGGGCAGAAACATTATCTATGGTCTTGTCAGAAATGCTCACACAGGCCTCTGCTTTTTCTTTATCTTAATCTTCTTAATGCACCGTTACATTTATGTTTTGCTCTTCCCCGGCTTTTTTCTCCAAGCTGCCAGACTGTAGGTGGGTTAAAAGTGTGCATTCACATTGTGCACGTGAGAGAGAAAAGGAAATTATCTAGCCCCATCTCAATTTGCCTGAAGATAGACGGGAAAATGGAAATGCTCCTTGTGTGTGGCCAGTGAAAAGGCAATTTCCTATAGACTCAGCATGGTTATGTACTGCTTCCCTTATGCTGTCATTATGGGAAACGCATATAACATAGTCACAGTTTAAACAAATACACACAGTGATTAAATTATGCAGTTTCCTAAACAATAACCTGTGACAGAACCTGTACATGAGCCAGGTTTGTACCAGGACACCTGTGTATGTGTTTATGTGTGTATGTAATCCCTATCTACTGTACATACAACATAACAGGACGTGTATGTGGGTCACAGTCAGTCTTTGCTGCCTCAGGCTGTTGTAAACCTGCACTCACAGTACATCAACTTGCCTGATTACATCTGGGTTATTACTATCTACACGGGACTAGACAGGAGCAGCTCACCTGTTCTATTAATGGAAAACGCTTGCATATGGTAAAATAAAATGGGATACAAGATGGTGAAGAATATGGCTGAGGAATACACTTTAGAAGAACAGCACCTCTGATGTATAGCTTTGGGCCTGCATCTGTAATTAAGCAATACTTCTCAGCTTTTTCCAGCATATGTTTCCCGTCACAGCGTTTCATCAATAACCAACATGGCCGGCAATATAAACAAATTAGCGTCGTGTTGGCAAATCAAGATTTATTGGAAGCATTTTGTTGTTGTTTGGCATTTCTTTACATCCTTACCTGGGAGAAGAAGTCAGCTGCTAGCTTTGGCAGAAAAATATATGTTTTCCCTCCTCTGGCATGTGTGATGATGCCATTGCTATGCAAGGTAATGTGACATCAAACGGGTTTGTGGTTACGTAAGACCACGGTCTAATGCGTGTGCTCTTTCATGTGTCTTTGAAGTAAACAGTAGCAGCAGATAATGTCCCTGTTTGGACAGTTGCCAAATAACAAGTTTCTTTTGGGAGTGATAGTAGGAGGTGGCTGCTGGTGAGGCCACAAGCTCAAAGCTGGCGTGTGTTTCTTCTTCTAATGTTTTTGTGTTTACACATCTGACTGCTCTCGTCCCAGTGGAGATGGTGGTCTGCACCTGACTGGCTGTCTGGCTTGTAGGTCAGAGAAGATAAGCAGGGCATTAGTCTGTTCTAATATATTCCAGCTCCCTCTTGCTGTCTGCAAGGCTTGAATGGACAATATATTGTATAACCTGTCCTGCCTTGTTCTTCAATGTCTTAAGTTAAGCCTTCTCATATTAAAACACTTTCATGTGCATGTCCTCCAAAGGAGAACACACAAAGACAACATATTAGTGAACTAAGCTGCTGTTTGTTTGTTGCAAATCTTTTCCTTCATCCTTAGAATAGTTTAACAATACCACATTATTAAGACTGAGTCACTCTGCTTCAGCACAAGGCCACTGTACAACAGGTTTTACTGTGTGGTAGTTTCTATCCAGACAGGCGTCTCTGTGTCTGGGCTTGGGTAACAATAATCAGCGCACTTAATATATTTTATGTATCTGTTTCCTAGAGGGAGCAAACGGACAGATGATGCCATAACAAAACAGGAATTAAACAGTGCAGCATCTACAGTACATTTCCTTTTGAATTTAATTCAACCCTTCCTGTTGCTAACAGAGTTATAACAGACAGCGCAGGGTGACAATAGAGTTTGAACCATAGCAGAGGTCCTGGCATAGTAATGAGAGAAGCTTAAAGCTCACACAATTGAATTTGTAATATCTTGGGAAGAATAAAATTGGAGAATAGATACAAGGTGCGTGAATGTCTGCGGCTACCGTATATTGAATTTCTGACAGTAGATTCCAGATTTACCATATTTCTAGGGCTTTCACAGTGAGATATGACGCATGAGTATTCCCATGATTTGTGTGCTTCTGTGTAAGACATCTCTGATGAAATTGATTCAGTGTCACGCTTGGACGGCAGGTTATCACACACCTTCCTGCCCTGCAACCCTGTTCAATCTCTTTGATTCTGACTGCTGCAAACGTGTTTCTCTGGAAGCAGCTTTCCATTACTTGCTACACCACTGAGAAAGAGATTCAAGGGCAATTTCGTTCATTAGCTGTTAGAAGCTGCATTGAATTTTAGTATGTTATTGTAATATGCGGTAGCAAAATGCTTTCACCTCTGTTTTTATTTCATTTTGTCTCTACGCACACGCATACACACAAACTTGTTTTTGCTACTCATTAATGATCACAAAGGCCTCTGCAGCCTTGCACCAACTTGTGAAAACTCTGTCTGGCTGTTTTGTCTTTCCAAATCAATATTTCACTCCCTCAATCTGAAGTCTGTGAGCACTTCATGGCGTTTCAAGTGCTCATTCAAACATGAAATTCAAGGACATTTTTTAGGATTAGCACATTGGCAGTATGTTAAAGGACAAAATAATGAAGGAAATTTTTATTTAAGAAACAACACAGAACAAGACTTGGTCCGAACAGTGATTTTTCATTATATGCATATGTTTATATTCATGTCTTCCCTTATAAAAAAGAAATATATTCAAATATACTATTATTACTATACTATTTCTTTTAAACAAAAAATTAGCAAGTATACTTGAATGTACTTTTTATGTACTTATCAGAGGTAAATTAAAAAGTGGGCCAATTTAGTCCCAAGAAGTATCAAAATAGTATAATAGCAACGATACTAGAAGTAAATAGAAGAACACTTACTATACCTGGAGTATATCTAAGTATACTTAAGTATACTTAATAAAATAAACTTTAAATGTTACTTTTTTGTAAGGGTTAGTCAGGTTGAAATGATGAAATGAACAGACAAAAATTAAATTAAATATGTAAAATACATTGAAAGATTCTATTTAGCCTCTTTTGTTCTGTTTAAAGTTTAATTCTATTTAAGTATAAGTATCAATAGTGTAGAAGTAACTAAAAAAAATCAATTGAAAATATTATTATTTGACCAATGTTATGCTGTTTTCATGATCATATGTTTTGAGAATAATAATTATAATTGCAGTTACTTTGTATGGAGTCTAATGATTGATGTCAACACAGGGACAGATCGTCACGTTAAGTCCACATGTACATGGTTCTATATTATAGAAGAATGAACATGTGGTATCTATTGTAGAATCTATAATATTGATTGTACTAGTAACAAACACACTGAGGCTTCAGTGTCCCTGCTTGGCATCCTGGTGCCATGTCAGCCTCTTTCATCATACTGTCCATTCCTCGTAGGATTAGACCACCAGCCCATGTAAGACCCTGTAGAAATTAAGCTTGTCCACCCTGCTGTGGAAACCAGGCTCCTGTTTCACAGCTTCCCTATCTAAATTAAAGGTCTGCCACTAGACACACGGTAGATACACTATGGAAGTTTTTAATGCCTAAATGAATGCATAAATAAAGAGAAATAAAATATGCTACTTGAATTAGCTTTTTAAGTGTTCACTAATGTGTCATAACTCAATGAAACATTATGTTAAATGATAATTCATTATCTTTGTGTTCTTAATAAGTGAATTGCTGTCATAAACACAATGCGACTTTCCTCCATCCTAGTCTCACATGCAGCCCATCATCAGTCTTCAGTGTATTATTATTTATTTACACCGACCAACACCACCTCCAGTGACATCACTCAATACAGCTGCCCCTGGAGCCACAGAAGGCTTTATACTACTTCACATATGTACTTTATAATACCTGCAGCATCAATGTAGATATTTACAGTAAGATACACATTCATCCATTTCTATATATATATATATTTTACAGCTTTTCTACAGTTCACCTCTCATTAAAGGCTTGCAGATATTCCAGTCTGCCAGAGCTGCAGCTTATCTGATCCAGACAACAGCCCTGAATATCCTCTTGGTCTGATCTGGCTCTCACCCAGCTTACCTGACACTTGTTAGACACTGCTGTCTGGAGTTCATTTTTGTATTTATTACTTGGGGGTTATGTTGTGTCGTTCATTATTTATGTTGTGTGCCTAAGTTTCATTTAAGTGCTACTGCATCAGCGTGGGAGGGAAATGGCCTTGTGCTGTGAGCATGAGCCTGTGTCTTTGTGTTTTTTTCTCCACAAAAGCCAAGGATCACTTGATAAAGAAGGTCATTAAAGTGTCGTTAGGCAATGAGCTTTGAGGCGTTGCACCTCTGCAGATAGAGCATGGGGCTACTTTGAGAAATCAGAGGGCTTGGGCACAGGACTGGAACCAAAGATACAAACCTCTCGACAGATCCTTGACCCATTCATTTAACTTTCCTGGTTTCTTGTGCATCACTCTGTTTTCTCTGCCTACCAAATGTCTCTGGAGGCTCCAGTGTATGAACCCTCCTTCCTCTTTATCCTTATTTAACTGGTCCAATCCTTCACTGCCCACACAAATCATTGATTCACTAATCATACAACTGTTTCTTGTTGTCCACGAAGCTGCTGCCCTTTAAAGTAAGAAAAGGGAAAAAATCTCCTGAAATCAATGCAGTGTAATAAACGATATGTTTGTTGTTCCTTCTGGAGAGCTACTCACTATCAAAAGTTCATGCTTCTTTACTAACCCCAACTCTCCAAAGCTAAGGCAACTATGACACCTGGCATTTTAACAGAAATCCAACCGGCACTCAAAATGACTAAGATCTCATCAGTCGATAAGTGCTTGGCAGCACGAGACGGGAGACCCAGTTTGTAAAAGTGAGCCACTCTCTGCCAACATGGGTGCAGAGCAGAGTGTCTGACAAAGCTGATCGCCAGAAAAGTGCAGGATGAGCTTTTATGATGCTTTAGATTTTTTAAAATATGTATGGATTTAAATAGACATAAATAGTTTTGCATTAGAAGATTCTGTCAATTACACGTCATCAGTGCTTTTGTTCTGTACGTTAAAAGCTTTGTTCTGCAACTGACGTCTAACATGAAGGTGATGGTTTATATTTATATATGTAACACAAGGCAATAAATCCTAAGTCTCAATGTGAATGGATGCAGTTCGGCACTGAAATATCTACACATTGAACTTTAAGTTAAGCTTTTCCTGCTAAATCTCTACTGCCACCAAGTGGCCGTCAGCAGTTCTGTCACTGCCACTGGGAAGTTATGGTAAAAAACTGATAAACCAGAACTATCTGTAAAAAGTGTAACTGTCTAACTCTTTATGTCATTTCTTGTCTGCAGTGTTCATCATGGCTGCCGGACTCCTGGTCTACCCCTTCGGCCTAAACTCCTCACTGGTCAGGTCCTTCTGTGGTGACTCTGACATCTACTATGCTGGAGAGTGCCAGATCGGCTGGGGCTATATGTTGGCGATTGTCGGCGTCATGCTCACTGTCTTCTTGCCCTTTTTTGCCAAATATGCACCAAAAGAGCAGCTCTCACCCACCCCTTTGCCCACACTGTTATAGTGCACTGAAGTGAAGTCTGTCTTTCCCTCTTGGCGACTCTCTCTGACTGCGGGATGGATGACAAGGAGAGACACCTGCATCTTGCCCTTTAAAGGTGATGCTGTTTAGGGAAGCTCCACTCAGTGATAACTGAAGCTGATACTCAACAACAAACGCCTGGTCTTCCTGGATCTGTTGTGTAATTAGTTCACATTCAGTTTATTTAAATGAATGTTATGATAAATAAAACTCTGTCTGTCGTGGGGTTTCCAGTTTCTCATCACTTTCCTTCATGTCAGCTCTGGTGACGATGCAGTCAGAAGATCCAAGGACTGATTCTGTCAGTCAGAACTGATTTTGTCATGATTTAAGAAATTCACCCCAAACGTAACTCATACTTTGAGTATTTTTCTTTCATTTTTTGTGGAAACAAGTAAACACATCGTATGTAACATTCCAAAACGGACACAAAGAGAGTGGAAGCATGCAGTTATGTGGAAATGTGTTTTCACCGATCAAGCAAGGTTTCAGTAAGAGGTTTAGAAGGACATTATACTGAAAGAGAGAAACACTATGTAGTGGTGATATGTTGTGGTGAGGGGTTTGGACTGTGCTTACTGTCTGGATTTAACAAACCGGATGTTCGAGGTTTGAAAATGACACAACTGAAAACTCTTTGAAGGATTTTTGCTCTTGAGACTTTTTTCATCTCCCAGCCTTGCGACCAGGCAGCGAACCCCTGGGAGTCAAGACAACGTTTTAGCTTTCAACTACTGTGCTTTTAGTAACTGTCACAAAGAAAATGACAATAAACACACCAACAGACCTGCTGGGAGAATAAATAAAAAATGTCTTCTCCTAACAAGAAAGGGAAATAATAAAATGTAGTGGTTTCAGAGCAGTGTTGTCAAAAAGTACTGCATCCTTTTGTTAAGCTTTTCCCCAGTTTGTGTAATGTAACTTGCTTGTTAAACATCAACAGTTTCTTTCAGTCTACAACACACAACATTGAACACTCTAATTCAGGAAAAAAAATGATTGCAAAAGACAGGGAGATGTAGGACTTTAGTTAAAAAAGGCATGATAGGATGGGCTTTGTTAATGGTAGAACAGTTGATCTAGAGTTTAAATGTGATCTGACCAACTTGTGCCTTTTAACATAACCAAGACAAGTGTTTGATACAATTATCAGGTTATCATCTTTTTCTGCTGAAGAACTGTGTTTTTTCCTGTTGTGTTTTCCTCTGAGTGGTAAAAGACTGTCTCCTGCACTTGATGCAGTATGATCTCATTACCTTGATAAACTGTGCAGGAGGAATAAAAGATGATGTCTTCTAATCCTAGGAAGTAATGACAGAGAAGGAAGAAAAAAAAGAAAGTGTTCAATTCCGCTCTGAGACGTTACTTGGAATTATCTTGGAGACTTAAATCACTTGAATCTCTATATTAAAAGGTTGTGACATGCAGCTAACAGATTAATTCCTGGAATCCTTGTCTTATGTGATTTTGAATTTTAGTGGTAGCGGCAGGAGCTGTACTAATTTAATTTTTGTTATCTGTGCTGAGCTGACACATTATTCATATTGTGTAAAATGTGGCTTAAAATAATTCGCTTCTCAAATAGGCTCATGTGTTGGTGTGTCTTCGTCAACCCACTTCTCCTTTCGAGTGCTGGCATGTTCCAAGGACAAAATGTCTGCTTCTCCACTTACGGTCCCTGTACACTGCCAATTTCTTCAAGATGGACTCCCTTTTCTAGTGGGTGTTTATGTGCATATTAGTGTTTAATAATGGGTTGGAGTCTGCTAAACTTCTATTTTCGAAATTTGGGTTCCCATAATGACATTCCTGACAAATTTACTGTGATTATGTTGCCATGTTTGAAAGAAGGTAAGGAGACGTGTTGGTATTATATTGGACCTCATACTGTGTTTGACTGTGGGAATGACTGGCATGGCTGCACTGGACTCATTTCCCTATTTGTTGAACCATTGTTTGTAAAGTCTCAGCACTGGTGAAACTGTTTTGGTAGAGTAGAATTATTGGTTTTTTTTCATTGTGATGTTTGACTGTAAATAAACTAACTGTACTTGGTATCATGTTCTTTAACTGCTCCATTTTTAAAAGGTATATTTTGAGATATTTGCTCGTGTTTGCTTTAACTGCATTAACCTCTTAATAATGTTTGCTGTTCTGTGAACTCTCTTTGTAATAAAAATATTTTAGAACATAAAGAGACTTTACTTTCCGTTAAAGATTTTAATAAACAACTTTTTTCTTGAAAATAAATACAAAAACCTCTATGCCAGAACATGCAAGGAAATACAACAGTTAAATACATTAAGAACATTGTGTTGTGTACAATACGCTAAAACTTTTATATTTTTACTTTAATACTAATATTCAATATGATATAAAGCCATTGGGACTGAAAACTACTCCGTGTATGTGAAACGTTATCTATAAGTGTGATGCACTAAGCTTGGCTCTCATGGACCCTCATTAAACACTGGTATACTTTCTTTATATCAGTCTCGTACTGCTGAACAAAACTTCTGATGCTCAGACTTCACTGAATGATTTGACCAGGGCCCTCATCTCTGCATCGCAGGCTCTGACTGCCTCCTGGGCATTCCTCAGCTCTGAGGGCAGGCCGGGCCTGACGGACACACACACCAGGACATCTCTACTGCGATCGTAGTTACCCACACAACGATGCACTTGACCACGAATGAGACGCGGCAGTTCCTGCTCCTATTGGATAAGAGGCAGAAAGAGGTAACTGTGACACATACACTCAGTTGTCAGTTAGAAGATACATCTGATTAAAACAAATTCAGGCTAACGCAAGAGCAAGTCCTCTCTACATAAAACTGACTTGTATTGGACGATTAGTTTCAGCTGAGCACAAACATTATAATTGGTTTTCTAGTACAGTGAATATATAACTAAAATGTAACCAGAACTTTGACCAAATGCTTCTTACAAACTCAGGACACATTCATTGGAATTTTCTTCTTAAGAGGAGGCAAATTATTCTCACATTTTCATAGAAGACACACTGCACAACCTCCTTTCTGTCTCTCATGAGGAAGTTCTTTGCTCCATGTTGACCCAGTGTGACTGCAGAGTCCAGAGTAGCTGAGGGAAGTGTACAGCCTGTCAGGTTAATGATGTATAAAAATGAGAGTACAAGAGAGTACAAAGACAGCAGCAGCTCATAATCAACTGACCAAATATTTCAAATAAGTATGGGGCTTTATCTTTAAACTGGCTCCAGTGTCTCATGCCATCAATAACTGCAGTCAGGATCCTCAGTGAGTTCTCATTGGCTGGTTTCATTGAACATGTTTCTTTCTGAAAACAAATACAAATGCTGTTCACTACAAATCAATACATTTTTAATCACTGTGTGGCATATGTTTTTCATATATTTCTACCTGACTTTGACTTGATTGTGCAGTGTGAGTTTGACTTGAGCTCCTTTTTCCCTCAAAAGGAGATGTCTGGGACCCAAAGCTGTTCGTAAATTTCCAAGAATTGGTTTGTGCTTGCACTGCAAGAGAAGAGGGTCTGCTGGGTGGAGGGAGAGGAGGAGGAGGAGAAGGAGGAGCAGGAGGCAGAGTTCTCGACTGAGAACAGTGATGTGTGGGATTAGGTGGCCTGTAAAGTGACTGCTGACCGGTCTGAGAGCCTGAATGTGGTGCAGGCTTCCTTTGTGCACTCTCACTGCTGCGAGAAGCTTGATGTTTGCTCTGCATGGCATTAACACTAGAACTGGAAGCCTGTGGCCTGACCTGGTTGCTGGACTGGCCCATCTTAGAGCTAAAACAAAAGTAAACCTGGTTCTAATATAATATAATATAATAATAATAATAATAAGACACAGCACTCTTATTAGCACTGACATGCTTTAAAATTAATTTCATATGTTAATATATTCTATGTTTATAAATGCTGTCCCTGCTCAGAAAAATATTAGACACCTTCTTGCTGCTTAAAAAAGACAGGATCCATATTGGTTTGGACCAGCAGCTGCTTCTTCATTGGAATCGGTGGGTCAAACCACAGACTATGGTATTAATGGAAGAAGTCAATAAAACATACCTTGTGCTTTCAGGTTTATATGGATGTGGCATGGGTGAGTATGTTCTCATTTTAGGGACAGGTGCAGGAGCAGGTCTGTTTCCTCCATATGGCTGAAGCTGAGCAGACTGTGTGATACTCTGTTTGTTCCACTGGTGGCACTGGGGGCCACTAGAAGGTGGGCCTGACACCTGGTAACACCCATAGGTACCTGTGTAAAAGTACATTTTAGGGGAAAGTCTTATACCCGTCTACACTCTCTACAGCCATAAAAGGATATGTTAATTGATGGAGAAGCAATTAAAATTACTGTCCATAGTTTTATGTAACATTATGTCAGTTGTTTGATTTAACAAGAGATGACTTTGAGCAGTTAGACATTACACAAATGCGGGATGGTTGTGGATTAGGAAGTAAAGTGAGATGTCCACTAATTGCAAGGTCTGTAGTTTGATCTTCAACTCCATTTCAAATTGCCCAGACAGGACAGAGAACACACAGTTGCCCTTTTGGCAGTTTGCCACAACAATAGATTTAAAAAGACAATTACGTGCCCTCTATAATTTACACTGCTGAGTGTTACATAGAAATCTTTTCAGAAGAAAAAACATTTAGGACCTACAAAAGTATCATTTATTATAACCAGTTATTCAATGTGCATTTATATATTTCTTTGGGTGTACTGCCATCTAGTGACTAATATATAGTAGAAGTTTAAAGATCTGAAGTGAATACTC
>OMLM01003287.1:92352-107498 GCA_900302695.1 Helostoma temminkii | reverse complement strand
GAATACTCAACCTGGTGTGCTGTGAGATGTAATTGAGCTGGTGCTTGCTGTGTATTCAGTGTGGGAAAAGAATTCATTTTCCGAGGGAGTGGATGTCAAAGGAACTCTGTTTCTTTTCTTCTGGTTAAAGAGTGGCACAGAGAGGCAGCCTGTTGGAGACAGCAGACAGCATTACTGGACTTACTGGATCACTATACTATATTTATATTACATGAAACATTCATTTATTTTACCAACATTACATTATATTGTCACTACAAAATCTTTGGCTATAATACCACAAAAAACAAACTTAGATATATATATATAAAAATATCTATAATAAAAACACAAAAATACAACATTTAATAGGTTATACAGTATTGTACAAACCTGCTTTTGGCTTGACTGTCTGGTTTTCCTGTCTCCACATTCTGGTTCAGTAAAAGTTAATCTCCACTACAGCTAACCAGTAGCATTAGTTAGCTTCATGGACAGATGTCATATAAGGTTATAGAAATTGACATTTTCACTTATAAATACTAGGAAAAAAGTATTAGAAAAAAATAGTTAGCTATGTCATTGAAAAACGGCTTAGTTACACCTACGTATATATTGTGCTAGTATCTGATAGTTCAGACATAAGCTAAGCTAACTAGTTAGCGTTAGATTTGTTAACTAGCCTTAGCTTAAATTTATGTTAAAAGTTAGCTATCCCACGTTAGCTTTGGCTAAGTAGCGTTACTTGAAGACTACACTAACATTGAAGCGGCAACGTAAAGCTGCCATTAGTGTTTTTAATCTTTATAATCAATATTTAACAAATGTGTTTTCTTCAAATTTTATATATTAGTTATTATATCATGGTTGTTAGTGAAGCTAACTGAAGTTACAACAAACCAACCGTGAAATGTCCCGTTCAGCACCTTGGAAAGTGACACGCGCCAAATACTCCAAGTCAGGGGTTGGTGGATGTTGCCTTCACTTCCCGTGGTAAACTAGAGTTCTACAAGAGTTACTGCGACATTCAAATACTTTGTTACATCAGCAACTTCACTACCTACTGTATAAAAGAGTGTAAAAAAGAATGAATATTGGATTTTGATTCATCAAGTGGACAGCTCCTGCTGAATGTGTTAAATGAGTTCCAAGTTCACTGCGTCAGCTTAAAAGTTCATACAGCCTCTTCTGAAAATATTCACTTTTCACCTTTTGTACATTTCACTGAGTAATAATTTGAATTTTACATCCATAAAATCGTCATATTCCCCATCAGTCCACACAAAGGGAAAAGAGTTCACATGCCTTGCAAAGGCTCCACTGGCAGTAATTACAGCCCCAGTGTTGTCTTGACTGTGTACTTTGGATCATGATCCTGCTGAAACCTGCTGTCAGCCCAGAGTCATGCTCCATGCACTCTGGACCAGGTTTTCTTAACGGACTTAGTCTCTTACTCTCTAGTAATAGGATGCACCTGACCACAATATAGAGCCACAGCAAGGCGTCTGGATAGTAGTGTTGCCCCCAAGTCAGCATTTAAAGATGCTCAAAAGCCTGTTGTTATGCTAACCTCATCTCTGTTCATCACATCGTCTGCTGGTAACCTAACAGTCTGTGCTTTTAAAATGTCAGGGTCTGAAGGACGACAGCTTGCAGAAGTGCAATGCAGTGGTCTTATCAAGAGGCGTGCAGGCTGACAGTGCTGACAGCTGAACAGATTGTGGCTGCTGCAGCAGAAGACTGTGAGTGTCCCAGTGTCATTTCTACAGGAAAACCACTAAAAACTAATGGGACAAACTAATTACCCCATTAATTAAATATTTGAGTGTGGCAAAACATGTGAACTTTTAGGATTATCCATTCATTGGGGAATCAGTGCTTCAGTCAATGGGATGACAATCAGATGAGTCTGGAGGAGCTTTCCTTAATTAAAGAAGAGAATTTCTCTACACTTCAACTGCTGCAATAAGGATGGCCTCATTAACCATGACCCTGAGCTTCTCACCACCACCCTCCCTCAAGTGGAGGTGTGGTCAGAGAGTGGAGCATTAGAGGAATGTCATCTGTCCTCGCTGTCTGTCGTGTCTGAAAATAAGCTCTTACTTACTTTGACCAAATCAAACCTCCATACCTGTGTGGCACAGACACTAAGAAGGAATATACCAATACACAGATTCACTTTTCAATTTGTACACTAGCTGCCTTCTTCTGTCACATTAGATCTTTCTGATTAGACTGGTGTGTCCACCATTAAACTGTGACATCCTCACTGCAACTGAAGCCAAAAGTGTTGGTTTAAGTCAACTTGTTCACATAAACTTGAACTGTCTCTTTTGCTTTTGTAATCCTGCACATGATATTTACAGAAGCAGGGGGGTCAAAGAGCTAGTTTTTAACACGATTAGTACAAATAGTATATTGGGATGTGCTGGTCTGTCCCTAGATTTGCACCTCAGTAAGCTGATCAGATGTATCCAGAAGAATGAGAGAAACTGTTTTTTTAAATCCCTGTTTCTAACATCATTAATGTAAACTCAGAGAAAGTGACTAGATATGCATCATAACTGAATATTGTCAAGATGAGCTCAGAGCTATCAAAATTAAAGACTGATGCTTGAGAAAGTCTGAGACACAGGATCACTCAAAATCAAACTTGAAAAAATTGAACTCTTCATTAATTAAACTTCATAAATATCACAGGTGAGACTGATTAAATTTAAAATGTAAACTAAGCAGTTAACATTGAGACAGAGGCTCAATAAGCTGAAGAGCAACACAACCAAAGATGAGCTGAATGAGCTGCAGACAACCAGCAACGGTCAGGACAGTTCCTCAATTCAGACCACAGCAGGTCACCTGAACCTGAGCTGCACACTCTGGTAACACAGGAGAGTGAGATGAAACAGATGTTGTTTGCTTCCATTTGCACGTCACTGCATCTCGTCACTGCTTTAGAAAACTAGACAAGATGCAGGAAACTTGGGGTTTGACGTGATCCACAAATAACTGTCTGAGTCTTGCCACTGTCAAATCAAGAAGACACAGACCATCATATAATGAAAATTTATTGTGTTTGGTCTTCAAAATCAGCTATAAGGACTGACCCACTGCTCATATGAAAAGCTTTTCATTCTTAACTGTGGTCCTCAAAGTCCTCAAACTTTACTGTCTCAATCCCACATCCATTTAGTTTTCAAGCTGTTCTTTAACAGCCTGAACTATCTGATGGGACATTTAACCTTTTGTCAGAGCTTTTACTTTACATTACTGCTGGTCTTTAAAATCTGGTCTTAAAATGAACATAGTGTGTACAGTTGTATGAAAACATTCTCTTAACCTCTGTCTGTCTTGGGGTGAATGAGGAAGAGAAACTAAGCATGGCTTCTTAAATTCTAGTTTCAGTTTCTTTTACTCATTCTGGACAAGAAAATTCTCATCTGCAAATCATTACTAAACAGATGGAATTTACTAAAATCTGTAAATGAGGTGTGGCTCCAGTGTTCTGAACCTAACTTGACTTCTAGTGGTGTTTTAGTAGATGAAATACAATAATTAGAAATGAACCCATCTTGTTGAGTTGAGTCTATAAGGAAGGACATGAATGCAGTCACAGGACTACCAGCTCTGCTTTGCACAAAGACCAACCCCAGCCTCAGTGCATCTGACATCCTTCCTGAGTGTCCAAAAGGTATTATCTGATTGTGATGCATATGGCTTCTTACAGTATGTTCCCTGTTTCCTGAATCTATGAATCCATGACAACAGTATAAATAATGGTCTATTGAAGATAACCTCTTTATGTTGTCAGGCTCTGAAACTATGGATAGGCAAACTATTTTCTTTACTTTATTTGAGGTGAGAAATAAACCTCAATCTTTCACCTCTTTCATGAAGTGTCTTTCAATTGATCAATAGTGAATGTGTTGGTAAGTGGCCTACACAACAGTATTTATTCCATTTCCTTTGGTTATGAATGGACTGACAGATTGTGTTTACGTGCTAATAAGCAATGACTGACTTCAGTGAGCATAAATAAATCCCACGCTAACCATGAAAGACAAAGTTAAAGTGTTATTAAATCAACCCCCCAGCTCTGTACCACTTGCAGAGCACGTTAAGCATCTTGCATAACCCATCCTTCATTTTTCTGTTGTCTTCTGGAAGTTTCACTGGGCTATATATTGTCCCGCAGAGGGCACTCACGAGTGAAACGTAAGTCTGTGACTGCGAGTGCGGATTTTCTGCATGCTTAACTGGCAACCTGTATGTTGTTCAGAGGGAGGCGCTAGTCCGCAGTAGTTTCTGGAAGGAACCTCATGCTTGCACCATGGAGAAAGTGAGTGTTCTGCAACTCTCTTCATGATTATTGTTTCCAGACATGTTTAAGAAATGTTGATGTATTTCTCTAAATTCTAAGTCTCCTTACAGTGATAAGTTAGAAGTTAACGCCGGTGTGATAAGGAACCTTTTTAAACCTTTAGCGTTACACCGGGACTTTAGCTTGTGCCATACAGCTACCTAGCTTGTTAGCTGAGTGTCAGTCCGGTGGTAGATTTAGCTAATGTTAATGTATTGTAGCTGTTTTGTAATGCTACCAATATATTGTGACACCGTTATTCTGTAGTGTAGGTAACTAACTAACTAGCTAAACGTTTAATTCCAAGGTTTGCAAATTTAGCCAGGTTAGTTAACTAATTGGTTATAGGTGTGTGATTGAAGCTAATTAAGGATTGCAAGCTACTGCTATAAGACAAGGTTAAGTTAGCTAACTGTTTAGCTTACTTAACATTGACACAAAAGTTGCTTATGTTAAGACTGTTTTGTCGTGGTCATTATTACAGCAAGGTTTCTCTATAGTAAGCTGTTTGCTTACCTCTACAGTTAGCAAATCATTGACTCAATATTCCTAATAAGTATGCTAGCTTAACTGTCAAGTCAGCTAGCTAATCACCGTACAAGTTAGCAGCTTACATTAGCTCACAGTGTGAACGTTATCAGTAATAAGGGGGTTGACAAAGTTGGAATTTCATCCGTTTGTTAAAATGCTGCCAGAAAACGGATAATTTAAACTGCGGCAGTCTGTTAGTAGCACATGCTGCAGGAGTATTTTTGGATCGCATTCAGTGTTGCTCTCAGTTTCCTGCTCAGGCCGGAGGATCATTCTAGATGCACACGCCGCCGCTGTCATGGCTACAGTCGTATTTTGACATAAACTGCTGCGACTTCTCGAACGTTCTATAATATTTTTGGCGATCCATTGATTTTGAAACTGTAGTCCTGCCTTTTTGCTCAACATTATTGTCAGGCATGAGTTGGCCAGTCATCATAACTTATCTGGCAACAACACTAGCGCTAAACATCATGGTGATACGCGCTGTGCTCCTTTCACATTAAAAGACGCAAATACCTGGTCATAATGCTAGCTGACGCTGTGGAGAGTTTTACACTTTAACATGGTCATTTTCTAACAAAACAATCATGCAGAATGAACAAGGCACAGTACTGCAGCCTGTTTCTTAACATAGTCCCAGTATATTGCATTGATTTGATTGTGATTAGTGGTTAAGTGAAACTTTTATACTAACTTTTATTTTATAAAACAGTATTAGGGTTCAGAAGTTGTATCGTCTACGTAGTTCAACATATAGCCTGTGTTTTTATTTTTACAGTAAATCTATAGGTTTTTTGCTGTTCAAAGAAGTGGTAAACAAAAAGAAAGCACTATGAACCACCTCATTGCGATATGCTATTGTCAGTTTCCCTCTTGAGCTTTTGGACATACTATAAAGTTACACCGGTAGAACCGTGAATGTGCATTATTGTTTTTAATCTGCATCACTGCTGCACCTGTCAGACATGAACAGCTGAGCAACCAGTTGTACTTTCCATAGTCAGATCTATATTGGGCACTGTGTATGTGTGGGCTTTATCTAAGGGTGATTGAAAACTTAGAGTAAGAGAGCTGTAGTACTGTGTCTTTTTCCTTAATAGACCGTCTTCTGCTTTTACAGGTTTCAGCATTGAAAGACCAGGGTAACAAGGCTCTGAGTGCAGGAAATATTGATGAGGCTATACGTTGCTACACTGAAGCCTTGGCTGTCGACCCTTCAAACCATGTCTTGTTCAGTAATCGCTCAGCAGCCTATGCCAAGAAAGGCAACTATGAGAATGCTCTGCAGGATGCCTGTCAGACCATCAAGATCAAGCCTGACTGGGGCAAGGTGAGATGGTGTTTATTCTGACCGTATTCTTTCAGCAACATATAAAGTAAGTGATGCTAAAATGGCAATCTACAATCTTTTGGTCAACCAGGGATACTCTCGAAAAGCTGCAGCATTGGAATTTCTAGGCCGACTGGAGGATGCTAAAGCAACGTACCAAGAGGGAATCCGGCAAGAGCCAAGTAATCAGCAGCTGAAGGAGGGTTTACAGAACATTGAGGCACGACTTGCAGGTAGGTACTATTTGGATGCATTTTCTATGTTCAACAAAAAATGGCACTGTGATTTGAAAATTGTGTGCCTCACTTTTCCTTCTGCTTAAATAGAGGTTTTAGAAATATCTGCTGACAGGATCAAAGCAAAATAAGTGTTTGTGTCCAAGATGGCGTTAGGTTGTCTGCTTGGGTTTGGAGAGGTCATGAGTGATTCATCCAGACAGTGCATTAGAAGAAGGGCTTACAAAAGAGAGATGAGATGGAGTGGGTATTCTAAGGGCCTCTCATCATCAAATTACATTCTTCTTTTTTTTTTTTTTCCTAAACCAGAGAAGTCAATGATGAACCCCTTCGCCATGCCCAACTTGTATCAGAAGCTGGAGAGTGATGCTCGGACCCGTGAGCTCTTGTCAGATCCCAGCTACAGAGAACTGCTCGAACAGCTCAGGAATAAACCATCAGAGCTCGGCACGTATGTGCATTGTTAACATGTTCTAAATCATTTCTGATATAAAACAGTAAGATGGGGACGGAGAAATTTGGGGGATAGTTAAATAAGTCTGGAAAAGTTATAAGGAATGTATTTGTACAGCATCAGTAGAATATTGCATATGATTTTCATAAATGTATAAAATAATATTTTGTATATATTTCTGTTTGATTACATTATCATGCAACCAGCATAACAATACTTATGGTACCTAAAACTGCAGCAAATAATTAAATAAATCGGAATCAAAAGGTATTTGGAAAATGTGTCTTCTCTTTGGGTGCTATGATATTAAGAAATATTACTTGGTTTTGCAGGAAGCTGCAGGATCCCAGAGTGATGACCACATTGTCCGTGTTGCTGGGATTAAACCTGTCTGAGATGGAGGAAGAAGAGGAGCCTACTCCTTCTCCTCCTCCCAAACCCAAAGAGACCCAGCCACCTCCACCGAAAGAGGAAGACCTTCCAGAAAATAAGAAACTGGTACATATGGTCATACAGTTCAATTAGAGCTATTTTACCCCCTCTAATAAATTCCTGTCCTCAGTTTTATTAATCCATCTAACTTGATGTTTTTACAGGCCTTGAAGGAAAAAGAACTTGGGAATGCTGCATATAAAAATAAGGACTTTGAGACAGCGCTGAAACACTATCAAGAAGCAATAAAGCATGACCCCACCAACATGACTTACATTTCTAATCAAGCAGGTATGTATTCTCACATGCTGGAAAAAGATTACAAGCCTTAAACATTTATAATAACTGACACAAAAATGAGCAAAAGAACACAAAACTCATTATTTCCCACATGAAAAGGTTTAATCAAAACAGTAGTTGTGTACTTGCAGAAGTGTTGGATGTGATTTCTCTGTGATGATCGCTACAAACAAATCCTCAACTTGTAGGAAAATAAATGTGATTACACAAAACACGGTTTTAAAATGAGAATTGATGTGGATCTGTAGTGCTGCTTAGCGAGTCCTTCAGAAATATGCAGCTAAGTGGCATTCTCACTTTGTTGACTGTAGCTTCCAGCAGCTGATGTGACCCATAACTTCATGTGTACTTTATTTGTTAATCTTTCAGCTGTGCACTTTGAAAAGGGAGATTTTGACAAGTGCCGAGAGCTGTGCGAGAAGGCCATTGAAGTTGGGAGAGAGAACCGTGAGGACTACCGACAGATTGCAAAGTGAGTTTTTTGTTGTTTTTAAATATTTTGCGAACATTCCTTTTTGTTTTATAATACTTCCTTGATCTACAGTCTCCATGAGCTAGCTTAAGCGTTCTGGCCATTTCACAAATTTATGACAAGGTAAATAATGACCACTAGATGGCAGTGTTGCTCTTCTCCCTTCCGCTACAAACAGGCCAACTCTAAGGTGGTTTAGACTTAGGATACAAAAATTCTCTCTGTGGACTAGTTGTAAGCAACATCATTTAGCATCATCATGTGAGCTGCCAAAGATGTCTATCACATGTGGTGTATGGTTAGCAAGTTATCCAATTCTAGTGTATACAAAATCATGTCAACAGTATTTCATGTTTCCACTAAGCCGCTTTATTTCTGAATGGTGAAACCCATTGACTCTCGCGGTTTGTTTTCAAGGCAGCAGCATCCCTGCCCCTTCACAAGCTGAACTTTGCTAGTGTTTGCTATATCGAAATAAACGTCACATCTGGCTTCCCATAATCAAATCTCACTCAACTCAAGTTGCCTTTCCTTGTGTGAATAAGTTTCCAGTTCTCAGTTGTTGCCTTTTGTGTTTTTTAGTTTAGGAAAAAGGATGTGATCATCCAATGTATTCATGTTTATATTTGACTGTTTTTATAGGGCTTTGGCTAGGATTGGCAACTCATACTTCAAGCAGGAAAAATACAAAGAAGCAATTCAGTATTTCAACAAGAGTTTGACAGAGCATCGTACTCCTGACGTCTTGAAAAAGTGTCAACAGGTGCAGTGATTCAATTGCAGCTTTCTTTTTTCAGACTTTAATTTTTAAGTGGCGTTTTAAAGCCTGTATCAGATCAGCCTGTGGAAATTTAATGAGTGTGATCTTCACTGACCTGTATACCCTTATACTCTGTTTCTACAGGCAGAGAAGATACTGAAGGAGCAAGAGAAACTAGCTTACATTAACCCAGAACTAGCCCTGGAAGAGAAGAACAAGGGCAATGAGGCTTTCCAAAAAGGTGCGTGATATGTTTGATGGGTAATAGTCATCTGATTTATTTTATTTTTTGAACTTTTTTATGGAGCTTATTTTTTTGTCCTTTTCACAGGAGACTACCCTTTAGCCATGAAACATTACACAGAGGCCATCAAGAGAAACCCCGGCGATGCCAAACTCTTCAGTAACAGAGCTGCTTGCTACACAAAACTGCTGGAGTTTCAGCTTGCCCTGAAGGTACAGGTCACCACTTCAGGCACAACCTTTAATCAGTTAATGAGATTCTGTGGCTGAGGATATTCTTGCTGTCAGTTATGTGCATGCTCATGTGCCCTTGCATAGCCTGCCTTGATTTGAATTTAATTTGTTGCAGTTTTCTGAGGCTTTTGCTTATGTTGTCCAAAGGTGGAAGTTTACAAGGAAGAAATTCTTTTGTTAGACAGCGATAATTAGACTTTAATGTGCACCTTGTGGCTAAACTTTGAAATTCTCCAAACATGCATAGTTGTGCGTGCGTATTACTTATATTTATGCATATAAATTTGTGAATAATGACGCAGATGGTCCTGCCATTACTTTAATATACATATTGGTTGGTGATCAGCAAGTATCTATGCATCCTAACTTCACATAAAAGGGCCTCTTCATTTTATTTCATGTTAAAATGTTGTTGTTTTTTTTGTTGTCAGGATTGTGAAGAGTGCATCAAACTCGAGCCTACTTTCAGTAAGTAGGAAATGGTTTATTAATTGCAAACTAACTTAAGTTATGGTAAAGGTGCAATTTTATGAAATTTAAAGTTTCTATTTAAGACAAATCATTATTTTATGTATGTAACACATCTGTCTACAGTAAAAGGCTACACACGAAAAGGAGCTGCTTTAGAGGCCATGAAAGATTATTCTAAAGCTATGGATGCGTACCAGAAGGCTCTGGAGCTTGACTCCTCCTCAAAGGTATTTGTCCAGGTTTTCAGGGAATTTCCAGTTATCACAAAGTTTAGGTATACGATAAAAGTTTTTATTATCTTACATTTCTTGATATAAAGTCAGCATAACATTTCCAGGTTTACAACTAATCGGTGATATAATAACAAGCCAGTAATGAGTTCTGTAAAACAATTTAAAAAGTTTGAAAACGTGTGACATTTTGAAATATTCCACATTTGCGGAATTGTTATTAATTGGCTGTTTTACCTTCTTCACATTCAGGAAGCCACAGAAGGTTTGCAGCGCTGTATGGTCAGTCAGGCCATGAGGAATGACAGCCCCGAGGAAGTGAAGAAAAGGGCCATGGCTGATCCAGAGGTTCAGCAGATCATGTCTGACCCAGCCATGCGCATGATCCTCGAGCAAATGCAGAAGGACCCTCAGGCACTTAGCGAGTACGTTTGGTTTTAAATTTTGTGTCTCTGTGTGTAGTCACTTTGGCAGATTCAAATCAATGAATAAAAAAACTTACTGTTTCCCTGTTTGATTTTCAGCCACTTAAAGAATCCAGTTATTGCTCAGAAGATTCAGAAGCTCATTGATGTTGGACTCATAGCCATCCGTTGATGACGGACAAGAGCCGGATGTGTGAAGAGTCCCGAAACTCAAAATGGAACAACATAAAGATCCCACCAAAACATTACATCCTCTGTTTTCTTACCTTCCTGCCTTCCTTCCATGTTGTGAATGTTTTTTGTTTTTGTTTTTTTAATTTCACAGCTTTTTACATTGTATCTAAGAAAGCATCTTGTTGTCTGGAAATTTTCATGACTCCAGAAATCTTTCTCTGAAAAAAAATAAACATCCTAAAGTTTCACAATGCGATGCCCCAGGACACTCAGTGTTTAAAGGGAGAGTCCAGCCTGAAGCGGTTCACATATTCCTATCAGTTCATGGTTGCAGATAAAGGAAATTAAACAAATGTAGATGCTTTTCTACACCAAGTCGAGATTGTAATGTAGATTGCAAATTGTCAGCAGTGGTCATTGTTCCTAAGTCATGTTGTCCTGTTTTTAAGGCTTGACTAAACATGGTGCTTTAAAGTTGAGCTGTCAAGTTTATTTTCCCTTCAGTGCTTCTGCTTGTGATTTTCTCCCATGTATCCGGTGCTGTCCACTGGCCAATCACATGATTTATATTTATCTTAAATATAAAGTTAGAGTCTGAGGATGAATGTAGATAAATTGTAATTGGGACTGTAAGAATCTCATTTGTTCCCTTTAGGAGTCGAGGGATATTTTGCCATTGATCCCCAACTGTTTATTATATAAGTAATAAACAGCCATGCTTTTGTTTCTGTATTATATTTTTTCCCTATTAACAGTGTAAGAATTGAACACTTGTAACATGAAATATCAGCAAGGCTGTCAGTAAAAATCACAAGAACACAGTTGACGTAGCAGTTCTCTGTGAGCAAGAGTCGGTCCAGCACATCTGTTAATAACTGTAATAATTAAGGTCTAGTGTAGATAGTTTTTAGCTGGACTCAAATTGAGCTTCTCTGAGACTCAAACTAGTGTAAAAAGTGACAGCTTTCCTTTAAATAACTTAAGACGTTTCGAGTAATGTGATATATAAGAGGTGGATTTACTTCTTATATATATATATATATATATGTAACAACTGTTGGTTCAGTAATCAGGGTCACAATTACCTCAATGAATGATCCATCTTTAATGTGCTACCTGTGTCTTGTAGTTTCATAGACGAGGTCTATGAGGTGGAATGTGTCTGTTTCTAGTGACCAATGTGTCACACATGGTTTTCACAAAGTTCAGAGTGTTCCTGTGTGTTGTGGTTTCCTAGAGGAACTCGCATATGTTAGAAATTCATCGTATCACCTTTTGTTTTCATATTGCCACAGAAAAATAATCTAGTAATCAGAAATTACACATGACAAATGTGAAACACTCAAAAAAATGTCCCAAGAACTGTGTTATATTAATGAAAAACTATTGTACTGTGAAACAAAGTGTCTGAATGTATTTTAAAGGTTGTTGGAGGCTTTTTGTTGTAGAAATAATGACAATTGACAAGGGCCCCCTCATTGATGTAAATAGGGAGAGAAAACATTAGAGACACCATAATGTACTCCAGTACTACTCCACTGCCACGATGATGTAGTAAAATTGTCACATTTCTGTCAGTTTCAACTTGAAAACTTAAAAATTATAACTTTGTAAATGTAGAACTCATGGCAGAGCTGTTGGATTTAGTTGCATCAGATTGTACAGGTGGTTGTCAGGTTCTTTAGAAGTTCATAGATATCTGTAGAAAACAGAGCAAAATGTCTGTGTACCACATAGATGTTTATTGCTACAACTGCACTGTCCGACATTTGATTGTCCATGTGTCTACATTGTGTTATTTCATTAGGTAAAAACGTGACGTTAATCACATTTCTCTACAATCTGATATGTGAAGAGAAAAAAAATGATTTTAAACAACGTTGCTCCGCCCACACTGAGGGTTCACGTGACTGACCGTCGCCCAGGTTGTGTCGAAAGCATCCTGGCGTTAGCAGTTAGCTAGCCGCCGACAGAAATAATACAAGTGAGGTGTAAATATTTTTATCATGGGCGAATCGTTAAGTCGACTATAGAGGAGACTGCGAAGATAAGGAACTACCTAAACTACCATTTCCAACATGGTGTGATAGCTGGTATCTGATAAGGCCAGTTAACATAGCTAACTAAATAGTAGCGTTAGCTAACATTCAAACTTTGACGGGTTGCAGCAGTAGCGTTATTCGCTAGCTAACGTTAGCTGCTAGTTTGCAAAATTGCTAGTACCGTACAACCTATCTAGATAACTTGTCTAGTGATTGTAGCAGTAATGTTAATTAACTAGTGTTGTAGCTGTTTACACACTGATAACTCGGTAGTTTGAGTAGCCCTTTATGAAAAATTAGCTTTAGCGTTATTACTAAGTAATGTTAATGTGCCAACTTGTGAATATGAAAAACGACTACCGTTGTTACATTGCTAATGCTAACGTTGGCCACTTAACTAAACAGTGGGACAGTAAGTGTCGTTACTGAAAACGCTAACGCACACAGCAGTCAGTGAGCATCTGGAATCTAAAGAACTTCACCTCTGCTTTCTGATTAATTTCATCCAGTCACATGAGATAAATAATGCAAAACAACGGGATGTCAGACTCGTGGGGATTAACGATAGAGCAGCAGTGTTGTGTACAAAACACATCTGTCCACTCATTTCGATAATCCTCGTATTTTCTCACAATGAAGCTACAATAGATTTTTGAAATTGCTGAGCGCGTAGTGTGATATCTTGTAGATATTAAACCATTATCTTCGCCAGTTCATCGTAAACTGTTCCTTTAGACTGTAGTATACTTCTCTTTAAGTTATGTCTGGGGACGCATCTGACAGTAGTGATGACTCCGATGCAACAACAAATGAAACAGCCTGTACCGTCAAGCATCAGATCACTAATGGTAAGTCAAGTGTACAATCAAGCGCGTTATATACTGTGTAACCAGATGAATAGAAACTATTTTATACTAATTAGTTGTTATTTAAACTAGCATTTGTGGAACATATAATTTATCTGTATTGGAGCTGTGGTAGATGATGTTGATTCAGCTCTGCAAGATTTTCATATCATGTTATTTTGACGCTGGAGTTTTGATCTTTTGGTTTGCATTAAATTTTAAGCAGTTTAACATTTTTCCAATGTGTTTGCTTTTCTGTATATAAATACAATGTGTAACCATATTATCATTATTATTATATGCTATATAAGAATACTACTTTAAAATGATCTGGCTTTTAATTATACAGTGTTTGCTGGACATCACACAGGTGCTCCTGTTTTTCACTGTATACCTCATTCATTCAAGTATACACGACAAGATATAAACCCCTCATGTGCCAAGCTTTCTGAGCAAGGAGCTTGTGAACCGTGCATATGTGCAGTACTGTCACAGAGAGTTGTTGACTGAGCTTGTAGAGTTTCAGTCAGAATAGAAAATGGATTTTGAATTTACGAGTTGTAAATGTAATAATCTTAATGCAGGTTTTTATTATTTGTAATAAAAAGAAAATTAGTGTTCACTAAACAGTGTAGACTACACAATGTAAGGTGCATATTTATTTTGCTTTGTGAGGAATCATTGTACTTACACAGTGTTTACACTTTGTAAAATGTGATACAGTTTTTAGTGTTTACATGTCTACAAATGTTCAGTAATTTCCACCAAAATAAAAATCTACCAAATTTAGAATCAGAGAACTGATTGAAAAAATTCAGGTTAAAATATGCCTATAATATAACCAGAGAAATGTTCTTGCACATTTTATTAGGCACTAATGCTTTTTTTAAAAATGTCTGCCTGTCCTTTCACAACAAAAATGTCTGTGTCTGCAGTGTAGGGAAACTGAGCAGATGTGCTGTTTTGATTGTGGTATTTTCTTTCTGTCCCTAGCCAACCTGACAGGTCACACTGAGAGGGTTGGCATGGAGAACTTTGAGCTGCTCAAAGTCTTGGGAACTGGAGGTATGTACCTAAATGGACTATGAAATATAAAAATACAGATAAAGTAGTTGCTGTTAAACAAGAAAGAAACTTTTATTAGGTATTTAAAGCCAACAGTATATAATGTCTTCCCCTAAATATTTTTTCATTGCAAAATGTTGATTATTGATTATTATAGATTGTAAAGAAATGAACAGTTTTATAATGTAGTAAAACATTTGTTTATATGAATATCAGAGCATAAGGGCATCATGAGTAGTTTCTGAATGCTTAGGTGGTAGATCGTATGCTGTAGATATTTGTTCATAGATATTATTCATATATTAATCCCTTAAAACTATTACAGATCATAGAGCCTGTTTCTGTCAACCAAACAACACATGATTACATTTTGTGTGCAGGATTGTTTTAGCTTATGTTTAGTTGATTTCTAGACACTTAAGCATTTTTCGCATCTGGTCACCATATCTTCATGTTTTGCACTGCACCTAGACCCACAGGCACAAGGCACAATCAGTGGTTGTTTGTTTGCTGGTAGTTTCTGGGAGTAATTTGAATAAAATATTTATTTGTCTTTGTCTAGC